>KV751332.1:3841649-3860839 GCA_001698575.1 Mola mola | reverse complement strand
CAGGGACTCACTGAGGATGCGATGCCTCTCCAGAGAGCCAGTCTGGGGCAGACTGGATATAACGCTCATGCTGTCTCCTCTCTCCCAGCGATCATTTCGGCTGAGATCTGGATTGCTGCCATAAAGACACATTGAGTAAAATAAATCAGTTATGGTGGGCTGTCGCCACCATTCAGGAGGCACTAGTTTAAGGAAGTATGTGATCAAACCAGTGTGCACTCAGTACCTCGCTCTTACTGGATGCCTGATCCCAGAGGTCAGGTTGGTGTTGAGAGCTGTGGCAATAGATGCTGTTCTCTGGGGAATCTAGGGACACGAAAACCAAAGTCTTACATTTACAAGCATTTTGTCTTGTTAAATACTTGGTACAAGTGTCTGGAAATGTCTGACATCCATTTTAGTTACACTGTTACATTATTTTCTTCATGGATTTCATTAATTGTATTCTAATTTTGTTTAGCATTTTGTAACATTGTCAATAAAAGGTGCTATATAAATAACTTATTATTAATCTTATAATTTCTTATAAGAAAGAATCTTGCAGTAGTAAATAATGTAACGTCAGTGTTTCATTTGTGTTATGCAGCAGATTGTGCTGTGTAGTAGTCTTATAATTTTTTTATAAGAATTCACCAAGCGTTGGATTATTCACCCACTAACAGGGAACGTGAGCTGGGTTTAGACCGTCGTGAGACAGGTTAGTTTTAACCTACTGATGATGTGTTGCCGCAACTGAAGATATGGACCTGTACAGCATCAACTTCTTGAGGCTTTTTATAAGATTGGCCTTTAATCAGGTGGACAAAACAGGCTTTAATCCAGCATAAATACATAAAATATATCATCACATAAATCACATTTGAGAGTATTTGTATTAATGAATATCAACTCCTTTTCTTTTGATCAGGGTGAGATTTTAACCATCACAACTACCAATGCAGGTAGGAGCTTTGATGAGAAATTTACTGGGCGAAGTAAAGAAAAACTAACAAATTAAAAGTTTTCACTTTTAATGACTTTTAATCAGCTAATACTATAATTGTGTCCAGATGAGAATCTTTTTAATAATCACAAAATGGGATTATATTTTGGATTTTTACACTGACTGACCTTGGGTGGAAGTTCCACATCTGGCAGGCGGATCCAGGGGCCGCGGTCCTCTCTGATTTGGTGCGACTGCGGTGCCGGGATTTCTGAAGTAGGGTCTGAGTTTTGACGCACCAGTTCTCTGGAGTGGATGGGGCGGGGGGTGGGGGTAAGGGAAGGATCCTGGGTGGGGAAGGCAGACATGGTCTTAGTGGGCTGGTCACAGAGTGACTGGGAGCGAGGGACAGGGGCGGCGTAAGGCTTCAGCGGAACCAAGTGAGCCATCTGGAACTGCAGAAGACAGCAGCAGCACACCAGGAGAGAGAAGAAACCAAGTGGAAGGAAAGAGGCGCAAGGCAGAGCGAGGAGCAGGCCAAAGTGAAGAATGCAAGTTTGTGTTTGTTTTCGAAGGTGATTAAGTTTGTGTAAGTGATTATAGATGGATGAAGAGGGAGAGAACAGGAAAAAAGAAAAGAAGGAGTAAATATGGTAGCATAGACAATAAAAGGTAAAGCAGTTTAAGGATTAGATACAGAGAGGCCTAAGCAGTTTTAACTTTTTTTTTTCAAGGAAGTTTTATTTGGATTTTCAACACCCACCTTCCCTTGCCCCCCTTGGGGTTCAACAGGCCTCTGCATTGGTGGTGTCTGAGCAGACTGGACCACTCCTGATTGGTTGATTGAGTCAGAACGTGACTGGATGGCAGTATCAGAGACAGTGGTGCAGATCTTGGGCGAGCCCTGTCTGTTGAGCTTACTTCTCTCCTCCACCTGAAATTAGGATGACAGTGTAGAGGGTTACTCTACAGGCCAGGGTACATTAATTGAGATAATGAGGTAATGCTGCTACCTCACGAGCCCAGGTAGGTTTGTTGTTTGGTTCCAGATTCTTGTTGTAGTGGTAGAGCTGGGGCTTCTTTTCCTGCTGTTGCTGCTGCAGAGACACCAGGTAGGCATGCTCTTGTTGCAGCTGCCTCTGCAGTCGCTCTGACTGACGTTGTTCCTCAAGCTGTTTGCGCTTGTACTCCTGACCAAAGGAACACAAGATTGTCAAGTTGTTGCTCACCTCAACTAGACAGTCCAGGCAGTGAGCAATAGCATTCTCTGAAACAAGGCAGAGGCTTACACACCAAGGTGACCAACAGTGAAATTGATAAGTCAATGTTTTGGACAGACTGTTTCTTTTGTGGTGCATAACTATTTTTAGTCAAGCCATCAATTATCAACCCATATAAAAATATTGATAGTGTTTGTAACTAAACTTTGTTTTTTTGCTGTATAACGGAGTAAAAGTGTGAAAGCTGACTTAACGGCTTTTATCTTCCAGCCCTTTGAAGGCCACAGTGTTCACAATGAATTTACAGTGTTTGAGTGATTATTTGAAAAGATACATACTTGTACTTCTGACTGTATCTGCTTAAATTCCAAAACATACTACAAAACAAAGCACCAAATTTCGAAGTCAATCTTCATTAAGATGTTCACAGGTGGCTTACATGGTCTGAATAGTGAAATCAGGAGAGTGGTACAAACAAACAAAAAATCCAATCTGGCACCTGGCAGGAAGGCCTAACCCATGTGATCCGGGACAACAGAGTAGAACAAGGACATACTGTATATTGGAGGGCAGACAGTACAGTGTGTCATTCTGGTAGACCACTTACTGTGACCCTTACACATAATGTGCAAGTGTACAACATATATATACACACAATAGTAGGGATTTTTTTTTCCAAAGCAGACACTCAAACAATTTAAAGTTTGGTTTTAAGACATCGACTATATTTTCATCTAAAATATGAGATCATAAAGTGATAATATTTCTCTTGGAAGGATAATATGGAGGATGACTGAATAAAGTAAAAGAAGTTATCTTTTTTGTTGAACTCATATGTTTTTCTTTATACCGTACAACCATAGAGTGGCCACAATGTCTTGTACACATTCCCTGAAGAACAAGAGTACCAGTTAAGCGCTGAAAGTAGATTTAGACCAACTTTTGCAGTGACTATGGCTGATTTAATTCTTCCTGTAGCTAATCAAAGCTTTATTAGAAAGAAATCTAATAAAAAGGGATGGTTTATTTGAATTTAATTAACTTGAATATCCCCTTTACTATATTAATTATACCTAAGGACAGGTACTAGAGGAAGACTCTTGCTGTGAACCTGTTGCATTTAGTGCTGAGATGCGTTAGTATATTTTATCAAAATAACAAAACAAGCTTTCAGTTAGCCACATGCAACACATTTTTGATCAAATTCAATAGTCATATTAGGGGTGTTTATAGCAGAAAATTTTTATTTACAGCCATATATAAAGCACTTTCTTTCTAAAGATCATGTATGGAAAAAAAGTTTTTTGGGGTCTGTATACGTACAGTATGTACATGTGATCCTGTAAAATGTGGCCACTATGCCAAAACTGTCTCACAGCATTTGTCCTGAGGGTTTGCTGCACACATCACTTCTATTAACTGCTACTGAAAATGGTACTTGAACACTCCCAAACCACTGAAGGACACTGTTTGGCCCTAAGAAAATATATGCACAGTGATTATGTATATGTGATATCTGAGTTGATATATGACTGTTTCTTGCCTACGGTAGCAAGGATTTGACTCTTTATCTCTCTAACAAAAAATTAAATAAATAAGGAAAAAAGACTATGTTTAATCCAAATGGGACCAGCTTTTTTGCTCTGCAAGATTAAGATATTCTCCTGAAATCTTCCCAAAAATTGCCCCCAAAATCTAGGTCAGTGCATGCCTTTTTAAGACATGCAATATTTTGGGAGATACATTCACACTCTGGAAAATGTGGAACATATCTACATCGAGTGCCTGCACATCTAGTACCTAAATTAGCTTCAGTGTGCTACAAATAACAGTAGAGCTGTTAGAATCAGATTGCAAAAGTATCCCACCTTAAAAGCACAGATCCCAGACTCAAGCAGACACGTAACAATGCTGTATTTGCTTTGACATTAAGAACCTAGTATCATCCTTTACTTATGAGTTATTATAGAGGACAAGGAAGCGTTGGCAATCAAAACAGGAAAATACTGAAAGGAATACGGAGCACTAGTTACCATAAGCAGGGCTTGCTCCTGAAGTAACTGCTGCTGAAGGATTTCTAACTGCCGCTGCTCTTCTTCTAACTTATGTCTGATAAACTCCTGAGGAGAAGAGAGAGAGAGTAGAAATCTAACATTTGAAGGCACGAAGGGGACATGGAGGTATAATATGAGAGAGGGGTAGGTGATGGAGCTGATGGCAGTTATGTAATGTCATTCCATACCAAATTTTTTGTCAAAAAAACCAAAACAATACTACAAACTAACAGTAAATTTTCCAAACAAATTATGTACCGTCTCTCTTTAGAAGTTTATAAAGTTATGTACTGTCTTGCTCTGTACAGAGACTCTAATAAATCACTTCAAAAAAATAATGCATATATTGAGCAGTACGTCATGATTACTGAAAGATAATATACTAACATAAAACCGGTATTTGGGACTTTAGGTGATACTGCTGTGATGCCAGACTCTTGTGTTACTGAGGGTAGACTGGAAACAGCGCAAGAGAAACAGAGAGCTCTCCCACAGAAAACTCATCTCTGAATAAATACACTAATTTAGACCCTTGCTGCTATGGCAACCTAGTGGAATTTCACCATCAGAGCCACTTGTGAAATGTTGCTGGTGGACACACCCACACTTCACACTGATTGGCTGACTGCAGCCCCACATCTCCTGTAGTTGGTTACCTGCTCCCTCTCAGCCAACCTTCTATCTTCCTCCCGTCTCATATCATCAAGTCTCCGATGGGGACCCTTTTCTTGCTGCCTCACCATCTCTCGCTCTTTTCTCTGTTGCTGGGAGAAAAGGGTGACAGTAGAAAGAAAAATGAGTACCAAGGTTGTTTGCACAGGGGTATTATAATCGATAGCCTACCTATAAGCAAACTCTTCTTTGTATTTTTATGCAAAGCGCTAGGAAAAAGAAAAAGAAATAAAAGAAGTGGTACTGCAGGGCAGAGAATAAAGGCTGTGAATCATTCCCACAAAACAAGCACACGTACCTATTGCATTCAGATAGTCATTTGAGCGTTATTAAAACTTGAATAGCCTGCAGGTATTTACCTGTCATGACCCAGTCCTTATGTGTGGTTTTAGATGACTAAACCACACTTTGGCCTTTTATGGTAAAATAAGAATCTCCCATTTAGCACAGTAGCAACACAAAACACTTGAAGCTGTTTTAAGCTCACTTAATTGTAAGTTTGCACTTTTCAGATTAACAGATGAGCCAAAAACGAGAAGAGGAGTTGAAACTTAGCAATATGACTCCATGTTTATAACAATAGTACCAGTATCAGTGGAATTATGCACGGTTCATTTAAATCTAATATGATGCCTAAAACATTTCACAGCTGCTGACAGTTTTGTTAGCCCTCCAGTTAACTGATTTACACAAGTATGTCTTTTAAAATCCTTATCAACTTGAAGAATCTTGATTTAAATGTCTGAAAGTACTTAAAAGTGTTACCTCAAGTCCAGCAATTATTCAGATCATTAAGGCAAAATATTAAATTAATTTTAATGCCCGTTAACAACAAATTACAATCTAAAACTTAAGTCACTCACAATGTCTGTTAATCTTCAGATGCTTGATGTATGAGTACCCAAAATTGACCATGACCATCGGACTTCACCAGCCAATCACTAAAACTAATTAAGGGCCAGTGTAAGGCAGCAGTGTTAATTTTTACATCTATTTAAAACTTAAGTCTTTTTTTTTTTTTTTTAAATAAATGCTTTTTAGGTTTAGCAAGTTTTATTTTAATTTTTAGTTGAACGTTCATTACATTTCAGTCAACTTTTAGTCATTACTTTTAGGCATAACGTTTTTCTTCTGTAAACTAACTCAGTATTTTAGGCATAACATTTTTCTTCTGTAAACTAATTCAGTATATAAGTTATCTGAAGTGAAGTTAAAGAGTGGTGTAGCTCCTTCAAGAAAAGGGTGATATGTTTTGTGTGTGTGCTAGAGCAAGAATGAGCGAGCCCGGAAACAAAGTTGAGTGGAAGGGGTTGAAGTAGAAATTATGACTCGTTTCCACCAAGCGGTGCGGTTGAGGTCAGTTCGGTACACCTTGGAGCGATAAACTCAGTACAGGCAGGTATTTCCACTGAAGATCATACCATTACTTGGTGAGTGGGGTATGCACACGATTGCTATAGCCACACTAGCTATGTAAGTAGTGTGACATCATAGCAACTCGTCTACAGTTTAGCCGAGAGTTGCAACGATTATGGTCAATCAAAAGAAAATTAATCGACAATTCAACCTTCTTAAATGTCAGGATTTTCTGCTTTTCTTTGTCATTTCTAAAAGTAAATGAAGAGTCTTTGGGTTTTAAACGGTTGGTAGGAGTAATTTTTTTCATTACTTTTTTGACAGTTAATAAAGCAAATGATTAACTAATTAATTGTAAAATTAATTGTCATATTAGTCAATGATTTAAAAAAAAAAAAAAATCATTTTTACTTGCAGCTCTAGTGTAGCCCTTCAATACATTCAATGGAGAGACTGTAACACAGTAAACAAAGAAAACAATGGGGGACATTCAGCCTATCATGTTGCAAATATTCTCTCTTGTAATCAAATGAGATGTTCAAACATGGCATGTGTGAGTCCCTTCCCCTTGTTGCAGGGAAGTGAGCATTCTGTTGACCATTTAACAGACTGCAGTGGGTGTAGCCACCCCTTTATAAAATTGGCTAACTGGTTGGCACCCAAGCAAAGGGTGAAGAAACTGGGACTGTACAGTCTGCTATTAAAGGGTATCATCTAAGACTTTTGACAATGGAAACACAAAAAATGCGTACTGTAACAAACTAAACCATACTGCTTGGTGGAAAGGGGCTTTTGCTGCTAGCTCAGTCCAGAGTGTTTATATGAGCTACAAGAAGCTGATTTGTCAATAAATGAAAGCTACATTCATGTGATGCACCTTGTTCTCTGTTGCGCAATTTACATCATCTGCTGCTCATGAACCAGGTTTTCCAAAGATGCCGATATTGCTGCACCTTACTTGTAAATATTTGTATTTTATTGCACAGTGACCGTTTATTGTTTTTTTTATTTTTTTTACGATATCTGGGCTGAGACTACCAAAAGAAATTTCATTATGTGCAAACATGACGACAATAAAAATCTTGAATCTTGAAACTTGTCTTGGTGTTTCAGCTGAAGTCCTTGAAGACGTTTCATCTCTCATCCAAGAGGCTTCTTCAGTTCTAAATTTCTGGTAGGGAGTCCCCAGTATTTCAACCTTGTGGAGGATCATTCACCCAACCCAGCCACAAGGTTGAAATACTGGGGACTCCCTACCAGAAATTTAGAACTGAAGCAGCCCCTTGGATGAGAGATGAAACGTCTACAAGAAGTCCAGTTGCCTTCAGCTGAAACACCAAGACTACCATGACCTGGATGACTTAGAATCTCGACAGACAATCTTGAATCTTGAATCTACAGCTTCTCTTTGTGCTGTTTCACTACTGCTGGTAAAAGTGAAGGGGTTTGGTAGTTCTTAAGTACATCTCCCCTGTTCCCCAACCAGGGTTTGGACACTGCTAACCCTCTGTCTCAGTCTACAGTACACACACTGCTCACATTTTGACAAACAGACTAGATGGAGGAAAATATCATGCTTTTTGAATAGTGGTTGCAGTGTTGCCATAATCTGAGAAAAGAATGGAGTGTTAAGTGTGACGCAAGCCATGACACAAGACAGATTCTAATAAAAGCATGAAATTTATCATGGATTTCGCCGGAAGGAGTAGTTTAACTGGAGAAATGTGTTTATTTCTTTTGTTTGCAAATAGCTGGATGAAAAGATCGCTACCATTATGATGACTATGTTAAGTATAAAGTTAGAACTATGGCAAAATGAGCTTAACTTAGTTTAGACTGGAAAAAGTAGGGGGGAAAAAAAAATCACCTCGGTTACAGTAAGGACAAGGTTAAAACATGTACCAGCATGTCTAAACCTAACTAAATCAGCTGTAACCTTTTTGACAAGTGCATACAAAAAGTGTTTTTTTAAAAAGACTAACATGATCTTTAAAGTCTTATAATGTTTTGTGGGAGACCATTTTAACTAAGAGAGGCTAGCCATTTCTCCTGCTTCCAGCCTTCACACAAACTAAGATAATTGTCTGTTGGCTCTAATTTCATTATATATCTCATCAAGTATATGAGAGTAGCATCATTCTTATAGTTTAACTCTAGTAAAAAAGGGAAAAAAAATCATACAAATGTATTGTATTCTCAGAATAATTATACCTCTTCAAGTCGCCGACGCTGTTCCTTCTGCTCTTCAATGCGTTTTTGTCGATCGTGCAACAGTTGCCTCTTGTGCTCTTCGGGATCTCGACGCTGAGCAACCAGTTGGGCCTGCTGCCTCTTGTGAGCCTCTGAGCGCTCTTTGTTCTCCTGCTGCAGACGCTGGAAGTCACGCCTCAATGTGGACTCACCAGGCACATTGAGGATGGAACTGATGACCAAATATTGATGATTTGAGGGAGAAGAGTTTAAAACTATTTTGCACACAGTCGTCATACTTGGGATAGAGATGGTGAACTGTAATTACCTAGACTCTCTGTCATCTCCGCGGTTTTCATCCTCTTCATCACTACCACTGTACTCATACTCCGTTTCCTCTATTTCAAAAAACAAAAAACAAAAAAACAAAGTCACAAAAAAAAAAAAAATAGTATACTTACATAGAGCAAGTATATTTTGTCTGTCCATCTCATTTACATACCCTTTTCTCCCCTTTTCTTGCGCGTACGGTCAATATGGTCTTTGAGCTGGATTCGGACCTGGCGCTCAGTGGGCTGGTCTCTGATAAAGGAGTGTTTGAGCAGCTGCTCTGTAGAAGGTCGGCTGGGATACGTCTTCACGAGGCAGCCCTCTATAAAGTCAATGAATTTCTTGGACCTGGGATGAAGGGGGGAGGATGAAAAACTAGTGAGGGAAAGCGAGCGAGTATGAAGGCATGAAACAGTTGGCAGCTCGGTTGCTGAATATGTTTTACTTTAAACCAACTTTAATCAGAAAAAATGAAGTGGGACACGGTCTGTCTTTGGCTAATTTTACGTGTGCAGAATTTTCTGGGGAGGAATTGTGTGGGCTTGACATTTGAAGGCAAAGTGTGTAGTAAAGTCTTCAATATTTCCAGTTAATGCTTTTAAGTGATATGTAACACTTTCATGTACACATCAAGTACATTGTGTTTTATTTAGCTAACCAATAATTGAATAATGTTCAATACAAACAGTTTTAATTATGTTAATGTTAATAATCTAAATTTCTTTGTTTTGGTTTTTTTTAAATGTTGTTAACAGTTTATCATCAATTGCAATAATGACAAATACAACTACAGCCAATCAGAGAGCAGGAAAAACAGACAATATTGAGGCAGAAAACCTGGAAGAAGAATACAACATAAAACAAGGCATGGTATATCTTTTTGTAGAACAAACAATCCATATTGCTCCAATCGAGACATTCACAGAAAGTTCTCTCCATTTTCTTTTCCTCTTGTTTCAAAATCAAACCACATAAGTTGTTTCGGTTGGGTGTCCACTTTGAAATTCCCTCATGGAATCTTTGCCTTTTGCTTGTCATTTCCTTTGTCACTTCATGCGTTTTCATGACCAAACATAGCTCTGAGACCAAAGTAAAAGAGGGTTATTCCTGGTGAAGGATCATGTAGTGTGTAACCTCCTTTCACCAGTCAGTTGTGTAGTTTAAATGAAAAACTACTGCAAAACTCCTGATAACAAAACAGCAAATCATGTAGTGTGAACTGCAGAGCGATCTGCCGACTTGGCATTAGCCAGCTGGAGGGTCGTTTGTGTTTGATTGATAGAAGATGGAAAGCTTCAACACAGCCTGTGCACCACCACAGGTAAGGACAACAATGTGAAAGAACATGTAGAAGCTTTACATCAAAGGCAAACAACATGTATTTAGTACTGAGGAGTATTAGGATTAAGTAATTGTACAAAGTGATGTTACAGATGCATGTTCATGGTTTGCTGTCTGGCATTTGGACCATCTGTTGTCTATGATAACATGGTAATTTTACAGCTTTAAGCAAGATTTTATTGACTGAATCAAGGTATTCAGCACTGAAGCACAATAGGTGCCATTATGAAACCAAGAGATTTAAAGTTTAAATTGCTCTCTTTTGTTGTCTACTATCACAAAGGAGATTAATTCAATAAGCAGTAATACGTTCTGTATACATTTTCCTTTTTGTTTTCCTTGGACTATTGGTCTATAAAATTGGAAACCTTTGCTTCCACTTGTCTTTACTCACACTAAATATCATGTATATATAAATAGGACCTGGGACTCAGCCAGGATCACTCACCATTTTTTGGACTTCAGTTTGGGCGGGGGATTCCTGGGAATTAGGAAGAGAGCTCTCATCGGGTGCATGTCACACAAGGCTACAGAAATATAGGAGATTGTTAGATATTATTAAACACTCCTGCCAGTCGAGAGCTTTGGCACAAAGAAGGAATAAAAAAAACAACCATGAAAATAAATTTTATGTTACACAGAATATCATAATCTCCACACATGGTATCTACCATTGCCCTTTTTTCCTGTATCATAAAATATGGTTACAGCTGCAGTTACACAATATTTCCTGGTGCCCAAGGCTCACTGTTACACTGAATGTAAGAACAAGGCGTGTGAGTCATTGTGTTTCTAGCGTAGGTAGGTAGCTAAACCTGACTGGTTGGCTTTACACTCTGACAGTAAATAGGCTTTCGAAATGCAGTCGCTTGGAAAACATGACTGAGACTGCCACAGGCAAGAAGGGAATTTCATCACAGCATTTTAAGCTATACCAAAACAATGGGATCAGTCCTCTGATAATGGGTGCTCCATTTTACATATTTAATTTTACATACGTAAACATGGTAATAACACTGAAGCTAAATTCATATTTTTTCAATAGGGTCGCACGGTCTATTTTCATTTAAAAACAATGGAGAGACCACATGACAGTTTTTAGACTTTCAATAAACGTAAGAGGTCATATAATAAGTATACAGTTAAATGTAATAAATCTATGGTATAATTTGACTACAGACAGCAATTGCACTTGTTTATTAGAAAACTAATTACTACTCACATGTTGAACTGAATAAACCAAATCGAAGTCTAGGGCTCAAATTTGGCAGTTATCACCGAGAACAGGAGAGAGAGGCAGCTAACAAATGAGCCAAATTATTCAAGACTAATGTGGTGTTTTGGATTTTTCTTATCTTGTTTGTTAAACAGTTCTGCCAGTCATAAAATAAAACCTTTCTAATGTTGACCCATTAATCTATTAATTGACAAAGGGTTTAAGCACAACTAACAGAAAGCTAATCTTAAAACAAGGAATATTGTACACTTAATGGAAAAAACATACTTCAGTACTGAACCTGATGGAGGGACTAAGTACACACTGAATTATTTTATGATGATATATCGACAGCAGTTGGCCTGTATACCTCATGTCATTCGCAATAGAATCAACATGGTCTGAAGGAGCTCGCTAAACTTTCAGTGATGTAAAGACAAGACTTTCATAACACCCAAATGTTTTAAATACCAGCTGTAAAAATTTAATACTTAATAAAACTATATAGAAACTGTATCGTTTAAAGAAAATTATGAAAATCTGTCATCTATTCAAATGGAAATACTTTTAACCAAGTTTAATAACATGATAGATGGTGTCCACTGGAAGCTTAAAGTTTCCTACTGGATCAACCACTTGCAAACTAGTTCACTGTGGCTCATCAACTGCAGTTAAACTGGGGCTCAACAATACTAAAAAATATATACCTTAATTATGATAAAAACGCAATATGCTTTTTTTATGCAGGGGCATCTTAGTAGCCCCATAGTGCTTCATTTATAACTAGTATGTTGTGACACACTTCACCAAAACAATGGATAATGCACTTGATCACATTGTGATTTCAATCATTTTTTCAATATATTGCTCAGCCTAGCCTCAAATTGAGATTCTCATTCAGCGGATGAACATGGAAAGCCTCATAGTTTAAGATTCTGCACATACATTCAACAGATTTGACAGAGATTCTCAAGGAAGAGAGATTTCCCCACTGCACAGACCAGACAGATCTGCGCAATCAGCCTTCACATGCAAACTGCCAGCTCACGAATACGCTACCTTGATTCAAATGAATCACCTGACCATCTGAAGGCACAGAAAAATTACACAGCATATCCAAAACAGGAGTCATTCATAATGTCTTTTAAAATGGGCTTTGACATTTTGAGAAATTATGTGTGGACTGAAATGCATTATATAACTATAAAGAGGTGAGAAAAAAAAAAAAAAAGTGCACTTACGAGGAGCTCCCTCTGCCATCTCAATGGCTGTGATCCCCAGGGACCAGATATCACTCTGGAACATAAACAAAAGACCACGTCATTCTCCATAATACCAAGCGAACATTACTCTCATCACATACGAGAAGAGCTGCGCTTACCCTGTAGTCATAGGTGGAGTCGGGGTTCTCATCACAGGCAATAACTTCAGGTGCCATCCAATAAGGTGTGCCAATAAAGGTGTTCCTCCGCCCAACAGTTCTGTCCAACTGAGCGCTTACTCCAAAATCAACTAAATATGTACAAAGGAAACAAATAAAAGGAAATGATGTGAGCGGGGGGGGGGGTTATCATGCACCTACTTTTATAATATTTGTAACTTTGAAGAAAGAAAGTAATTAAAAAAAAAAATCAGTAAAAAAAATCTTCTCTCTCATTATTCTGGCATTTAGCAAATAGAATTAATTTTGGTAATCCTAACTGACCTAAAACAAGAAATGTTCAGTCTGATTTAATGTCAGACAGTGAGAAAAAAAAGGTTGTGTTTTGTTATACAGTGTATGTAAACTTCTGGTTTCAACTGTATACTATGCATCAGGATATGGTGTTAAAAAATTTTTTATATTACTTTTAGGCTTTACCACCCAGCCCTACATTTAACATACCAAGCTTGACCTCTGCATTCTCTGTTAGCAGCACATTCTGGCCCTTGATGTCTCTGTGGATAACTTTATGGGCATGGAGGTGGGAAAGGCCCTGTGTACAGACAAAGAAGGCGCTAAAAGTCAGTAAGGAGTGACCGTTGCCTCACTTTTTTTGACTGGTGCAGCTATGATTTCTTACCCTTAGGATTTCTCTGCAGATGTATGCAATCCAGTCCTCTTTCAGAGAGCTTCCCTTAGTATTTTTCACCAGGTCAGTCACTGAACCTGCGCCACAGAACTCCATAACCAGCTATATAAAGACAAACACAAACTTAGTCATCACAATTAATGAGCCAGATGGCTGTAAAATTGTCAGACCAGGTACGAGGGTAGACGCACCCAAAGTTGGTCATCATGTCCTGGTGGACTCTTCTTGACAAAGGCACCGTAGTATGTGGCTATGTTGCGATGGTGGCTGTATTTTTTCAGCATATTGATTTCGGCTTTGATTTCCTCCTCTTCCTCCTCTGTCACGTCCATTACTTTGATGGCAGCCAGCTGGCCGGTCTTCACGTGACGGCCCTAGATAAAGCACAATTTGGATCACTGTAACAGTTGTCAGCAAGGCTTAAAATGAAATGGTGCTCCATGTTTCCAAATCCCTCTCAATTTTGTCCATCAAGTGAGGCTAACTGCCTAATCACATGATGCCATCATTTGGACATTTTTCTGTCTTATATCTTATCAACTTCGGCCAATATCAAAACATTTGGTTTTCAAGAACCAATTGCATAAACAGATGGGATAATTTACATTAAATTTCCAGTGAAAGTTACGGTTTCAGTACACTGATGTCATCAAAATATTCTCTATTGTATATATTTGTTCAAAATATTTGATAACCTCATTTGAGGGATCATAGTGAAACATTTTTGTATATTGGCCAATATTGGTTGCCAGAACTTTTTTACTCCCTGATGTCAGTATCGGCTCCAAAAATTTCTTATTGGTTGGGCTCTAGTGACAACTTTAATGCTTCAATCGGCAGCACAACTCCCTACATCATTCAGGTGTGACAAGTGTCGACTCTCACCTTGTACACCTGTCCATATGTCCCATTTCCCACAACCTCCACCAGCTCAAAGATTCCTGCGGGATCCTATAGGAGGCACAGGCAGATTCATACATCAGTATCAAATTTATAAATACAAAGCCTTCACGTAAAAACAGTATTCAATTGCCTCTTTTTCGAGCCAAATTGAAAGACTCCTGAACATCAGGAGATATTTATTTTCATTTTTTAAGTGGATGATGTTTAATTTGTTCTTTTTTAAAACCTACACATCTACTCTTCAATGCCAATCCTAGGTGGAAACCATACTGCATGTTGTTAAGTTGTTATACTCATGTCTTTTCAGTCAAGAGTGATGCCTGACTGCTGAAATTGTACTAAACTACATCTATCTGCGTAACCGCTGCAGTGCGGCTTCACTTAAGTTGGCAGGAACAAAGGCAAAATTTAAAGTTTTGAAAACAAAATAAAACACTTTTGAGGACATACACCAACTCAGACACACAAAAACAGAGCAACATAAAAGCAATTTTTCTCATTCACCTCAACAAACTGATCAATCAATACAAATAGAATTCTCTCCCTGTGCAACAGAAACTGCATAACTCTGCTGGACTGCACAAAAAGAATGCATGGCTGCAAATTTAGATTTCATCAAAATTACTGTAACATAAATATGTAAAAAGCCATACAAAGTAGCCAAAAGTGTATTGAAGTTAATGTACAATATCTCTGAAATATTGTAAAGTGGCAGGAATATTCGAGTGAACAGGTACAAGTACCTCAAAATTGTACTTAAGATCTAAACTTGAGCAGATACTCAGATTCCATCACTGCAAAAGGCATATCAGCTTGAAAAATTTTACACAAACAAAATCTAAATCCAATGTTAAAATTCTATATTTCTACACAAATCATCTGAAGCCATCCACAAGACTTTACACGGAGGAGACGGATTTGTAGATTTGACAAAGATGGACCTTGACATCATGGACTTCTGGCTTTTCCTGATTTGCTCATTATTAGTGTCAATTCATTTAACATATATCTCACTAATAATGAGTAGACTGCTTTGACTCAATTATGCAACCCCCCCTCCCCGGGAGACAAGGGAAAATGACGAGCAGTTCCAGTTTCCAGCTATTTTCAATATGGCTAAGAAAATGTGTGGGTGGTGCGGCTGTTGCTTTGCGTTGAGAATGTACAGCGTGACCTATCCTGCTTTCATCCACTTCCAATGATGGCTTTTCTGCCTTGAACGTGGAGGGGAAAAGCTCCCCAGAGACAAGGAACTGTTATATTAGGAAATGACTATACTTTTGATAGCAATGCACATAGTTCATAAGATGACACACACATACTGGACCTATTCTAAAGCATGTTATGTACATGGACGCAGAAGGAGGTGGAGGGGGTGTGTGACGTCAAGTAGGAGGCAAGAGATTGATGTTATGAGGAGAATAATGTAATGATAGAGTGGGTGGCATGGCAGGGGCGGTAGCTTCACCCACGTCCAGTGCAGAGAGTGCAATGAGAGGAATGAAATGATAAGAAGGGGAAGGGTATGTTCGATGAGCAGCGCAGAACATTTTCAGCAATCAGCAATGCTTGCAAAAAATAAAAGGCCAGGAAGCAATAAAATTGCAGGGGACCTGGAGGAGAAATCTACAGACAGCCCACTTAAATCATAAAGTTCTTCTTGTGAATATCATGCTGCTAAATTTTCCCAAATGTCAGGTTGTGTCCATCCTGCTTGCCACTTCAATGGGTAATGAATTCTAAAATACACTGGTAATGGAAGAAGCTGACCAGACATTTCCTGCAGGACTTACAACTGCAATGAGAGAGGAAGTTTGTTTGTTTTTTCAAACTGCCATATCTGTGGTTACACAGCTGCATCATCACTAAAATTACAAACATTTGCATGAATATCATCAGAGAACAATTTTCTGGCTGCCCTCCATCAATGAGCATGTTGTACCAACATAAACCATCTCAGTTAGTTATTAATGTGTTAAAAAAAAAAAAATAAAGATTATGAACAAGTTGTTGGTAAAAACTTTTCATATGTGCAACAATTTAATATTCAACATGCAACTTGTAATGGTGTGTACTGTTTACAATGAAATTTGGTAAAGTGCAAACCAATCTTAGTCTGAACTTTTATTAATATTACAGTATATTTTTTTTCCCCTCACAGTTATGTAAATTTGTTTATACAGAGCACAGCAAGAATGGACTGTTTCACAGCAACAAAATAAAATCACAAGACTAAATTTCTCATGAGTTTCATTTCCAGAGGGCTGCTGATCTTTGTCGTCAGCATCCAGTATTTTCATCACACTCTTGCAGGTTTAAAAATAAATAATACAAGTCTATTTCAACAAAACAGTGAAATTCAGCAGATGAAATTAGGAGGCTATGCAAAATGGAAATGACACAAAATGTGATACTTTGGTTCACTTTTTGATTATTCAATTCAAAATAGAAGAAACAATTTATTCAATAATTATCATTATAATTATTAATTATTAAAAATGTATGCTTAGTCAGAATTTAATGCCAGCAACACCCAATGTTACAACTCAACAAACTTCCCTTGTCCACCCTGGGAATGCTACCAGGACCCAGTGGAGGCCTCTGATGTCAAATCTGTACACCTAATTTTAAGGCTGCTCAGTAAAAAGGCCTGTGAATGTTTACCCTGCACCTCCTGTGTCTGATCCAGCTCTGTTAATTTATTGTGCCCAAACTGCAGATCTCCACAAGCGAATGACAGCAGAACTGTACATCTCCAGACACAGAGACCTCCAACTGACATTCCATTTGGTGTGAGGGTCCATGAAAATGTTAGGTGAATGTTCTTGTGTTTAACCATGAATGTATAGAGAGATGGTGGTATCGTTCATTTTTCTCCAAGACACAGTTAGCTGTAAAAGTAAGAGAGCTTCTGTACTTGCTATTTTTTAAATGCTGTACGCTTGCACTCTGTTGTCACTAATATATTGTGCACTTTTAATTTATAGCTGCAGGCCTTTATTTTCATCAGGTTCACTTCACATTCACACTCTCACCATTTAAGATAACAAAAACAACTACAAAATTTATATTCGGCTCAATCTTTCTTTTACATTTCACCCCAAAAGTAGCGTCCTGATCTGAAACACTGCAATGATTGCTGACAAGCCTTTAGATCCATACACACGATCTGAAACAAAGGAGTTTCCAACAAGTTGGGGCAGGGGCAACTTGATTGTGGGAAGGCTTTGTAAATCTACAAAAACACCTGTTTGGACCAATTCACAGGTAAACAGGTTTATTGGTATCATGCAATACTACTATGATTAGGTAAGAGGGGCATCACTGAAAAGGTTCAGCCCTTAACCAAAACAGGTGGGGCAAGGACTACACTTTGTAAACACATCACTGTATAAAGGATATTATATTCGGGAAAGCTTTGTATAAATTATTGATAAACTGGCAAGTAGCAAATGAACTGCACTGCATTATGGTTCACATTTTATACTGTCCAACATTTTGTAGTTCTCAAATTGTAACTTGAAAGGCCACGTGTTACCAACACTATGAAGCAAAAGTGTACATGTGGCTTAGTTTTGTCAAATTCTAGTGCTATTGCAATAAAGTGCTTCAGCACTAATGATATGTTGCATTGTATAGCAGACTTTTGTTGTATTCTTTGCAGTAAACTTAAAAAATGCCCTGACTGAGCCACTAAAGATTCCCTGAGGATTTCTGTTTCAGTAGCAAAATTGAACTTCATTATTTGGGTTCCTATTGTTTTTCTCATGAATGTGCATGGACACACACGTGACTATTCCACTCAAACGGGTGATGATAATGAAATTAGAACTTTTAGTTAGTAATCATGGATATAAGAGAATTCTGTGTTTAAATTACGTTGGAAAAAAAAAAAAATCATCTTTGCAAATCTTCTATATGGAAGGAATTGATTCATATGTCTCAAGGACACAGATAAAGTTGATGAGTAATACTAACAGTCTTTGTTAGTTTATAACAAAACTCCATTTGTCACTTTTAAATGGTCGGTTTAGCCAAATCACAAACATAATTTCACATTTGAAATCGCAGGTGACCATAAAAGGTTAAGGTTTGAAACTTCTCACTGATTGGTCTGTGGCCAGGCCCAACCAACCAGACAGGAACAAGATCTTTAACCTGTTACCCCTCCATGAATACAGTCAATTGTATTCAGTGGAATGCACAGCCATGTTGAAGTTACTGCTATCGAGTGACCCAATATTTCTGCAGTGGTGGGCAAGAGGGTGGTGTCATCCCTGCCTCTACCTAACTGCTGTTAACTCATAGACATTTATACTGTGTATATTAAATATGGTATAATCAGTACGGAAGAAATATTTGTTTCCACTTTGTTCCAATGTACCCCAGGGTTTCTCAATAGCTGGCCACAAATGGTAATTTCAGTTTCACAGAAATCCATGAAAATTCGGTCACTTTGGGCCAAAATACCCAAACAAAAGAGATTCAGTTTCTTTTTAGATTGATTTAGACTCCAATCCCCATTAGATGGATATACAGCCAATCTTCTCGTGTTATCATTTAATGTATTTAATTTTTTATACATAACATTTTGAAAAAGAGATTCTAAGGTGAGCCATTTTTAAGTCAGTGAAAGACGAAAACAGACCCACCAAACTAAGATTTGGATAAACTAACCCTGATCTCTTATTAAGCCCTATAAATCTGTTAAAGCTACAGCAAAATAATGTAGTTTCTTGATATTTGTGGAGGGCACAGGGAATTTGACTTTTCCTCCTTTACTTTTTAAAGGCCAAATAGCTATTATAAATCAGATTAGTTGTTGATCATTAATCCATAGCCATAAATTAACATGTTTTACCTGTGTGGTTCACCTTTATAAATTTTGTGCAAGTTTAATGCAAGTTTTGTTCC
>KV751332.1:3829757-3841589 GCA_001698575.1 Mola mola | reverse complement strand
GACGTCAACTAAGCTTCAATTTGTGTTTCAATGGTATCACATGTACATATGGAGTCAAATTTTGGTCGCTCTACACAAAAGATTTAAGCAGCCATATAATATCAAGCTGAAACTACAGTTAGGCCTACAATCCTTAAGTGGGGAAATTAGGAGGTAAACACAAAATAATTCTCTGCAATGCTAACACAGGCCTGTCTGCTGGGAATAATTGTATTAACTTTTTTTTTTTAATACACCTGCCTGACTTTGAGACAGAGATACATCACAAGAGAGTATCAGGACTGTGGTCTCAGTTCAGAAACTGTACCCTTTTCCAATAAATGGGATCAGTGAGCTCTTGGGATCATGAAATCAGTGATTCTCTTTGATTTTACCTTCCAAAGAAGTTTATAGAAGAATTGTTAAAGAAGCCATGAATAAGACCCAATATTATCATTTGAAGTGGTACCAGCCCAAAACAACAATAAGGATTCTTTGTGCATGCAATCTTATAATATTCAGAAAAACAAGTGTCTAATAGCTGATGAAAATGATCATTATAGCTTCTGTTTGTATGACAAATACTTATGACAATCCCAGTCAAGTGTAAGAGGGGAAGCCTTTCTGTTTTCATTAACACATAACTCACAAAAACTTCCTTAAATGCAGGAAATGAGGAAATCTCGTTTATGTGAATTAGTGATAATAAACCACGGCTGCGTATAGAAACAGCAGGCCACGGGAGGTTTATCCCCCCCTCAACTTTGTTGCGTGGGTGTTCAGTGGTCGTGCTTGGGTCAGCGGCAGACTGGAATTTCGTTCCAGATGACATAACACCTAATGGAGCCGGGCTCGCCAAAATTTTACAGAGATAAAAGTGCAACTCTTGCAAAAACCGTACTCACCCTGAGAGCTGCGAGGTCTATGTCATCCAAGCTTCGTGTGGGGGCGTTTTCAGACATGGTTTATGAAACTTAAAAACGCTAGCTAACAAGTTAGCCCGGTATGTGATAAGAAGAACTCGGGGCCGCTGATCACCGTGTGATGTGCCGAAACTGTAGCGGAACAATACCGTAACGCTCAGATTAGCCAACACATCGCAGGTCGGAGCCGCCACAGACGCACCCAGCTGGCTAGCTCACGTCAATGCCGGGCCGAGAGCTATGATATCCGCAGCTGCCTCACTGGAACGAGCAAAACACATTCAACTAGAAATACGAGGCTTTAATAAACTAGTGCAGTCGCCGTTGTGACAGCTGGCAGGCTTTCAGCGCGATGCCCCTCCGCTGTTGCTGGACACCTTGCTGCGTTCATTCTGACAAGCGCCCTTGCTGCTGTGCAACATCCCAGCTAATTCTATTTTAATGAAACCAATGAGAAAATGAACTAAGTATGTCTCGTTCCTTATGGTGGCGATGAAGTACGAAAATAACATTTGCGGCTTAGCAACACAGTATTTTTTTTTTTTTTTTGAAAACGCAACGTCTTGATTTGATGGCGTCCCCGGATCCGTCCGCACCAGAACCGCCCGTCAGCCGTGTCAACTACACGTCCTTTCAGAATATTTCTAAGGAATAAGTGACGAAAATTAACAAAACAGCCTCGTCTGAAATATGATTCCCGTGCGACCGCAGTTTGTCAAACTTATTAACACGACTTTAATAATCCTCGATTCCGTCCAGAGCGCGCGGTAACCCGAACCCCGCGTCAGGTGCGCGTGATCAATCAACCTACGATAAGTGGCTAGCTAACGCGGCTAAGCTAGCAGGCTAAACAGTCTTTTCCAGAATAAACTTTGCGTCTTCATCCAGTTTCTGTGTTGACAGTCGCGCCTAGTACCGCCAGCCTCCCTGGGAAAACACGGGCAGGCGCTGTGCTCCCGTCAGCCGCCGTAATACCTCTAAACCGGGGCCCTCGACCACGTACAGTCAGGCGTCGCTTTCGTTCTTCGGCGAACTCAAAAGTTGTATTCCAACACTACAGCTACGGCACAATTTCAAACTGCGGCGAACGGCCAAACTTGTTATTTCGCCATGTTTTGCTTCCCGAGTCTACCTTCCCTCCCACTCCCAGTCTTGTCCTGCGGGGTTGTACTGACGATTGGCTGCGCACAACACTCCTGAAGTGTTTTCGCCTCTTGCCACGGCTACGGTGCTTCATCAGGGACAAATTACCTGCGAAATTACCAGCGGACCTGCCTACGCGTGTGCCTCCGTCTGCTCCGAGGGGCACAGCCGAAGTCGTCTCTGACACATCTGACCTGCACGGCCTGAAAAAGTGAGGTGAAGCTCAATTGAGCTGGATAAACATAAACTGTTATATAACTCCACCTGTTTTCATTTGCAGCAAATATGATCTCAACTTTTTTTGCCCACCAATACTCGTTTTAACGCTGATGTGTTTGCCATTAAAGCTGGACTACAGTTAAAAATGCATGTCAGTAATGCATGATTTACTTCCAAAGCGGTTCACCAAGCACTTAAGGGAACAATCTGGTATGTCACAAGAAAATTGATGCAGGTACATGGTAATAACCTGGGGATTTCGTTGGTGTTTTATGAACTATTTCGGCATTTACACAGAAATTTTTAATTCATTTTTAACGAGAAAATGCACATGGATGCCGATTGCCAAAATAAACCCGCTGAAAGCAATTGCTGATTTGCAGAAATGTGAAATGAAGAACCAGAAAAATAACGCTTATCAAGAACATTTGTTATGTGAATGGTTTAGACAGCTGAAAAAAAAGTGTATGAGAAATGTGCCAAAAAAACAGCAGAAGTGGAGAAGTGAAATCTATCTTTCAATTCATTGAACATGAAAGACTTAAATCTGTCATCAAAGAAATTCACAAATCACAGCAGCAACATAAAAGATAAAATCCGGGGGAAAGGAGGTAATGATTTAATAAATAATAAGGGAAATCAGCATCCACACTCATAATCCGTAGTTCCTGTAAAAACTGTCTGTCTCCACTGTGTTCTATACAAATACACCAAAAAGGTGTTTCTGAAATTTAAATATTATTCCAATTTACACAATAGCAATAGCCCTGGTTTACAGGGCTATCATTTAGTACAATATCACAAAAAATCCTAAGACAGGAACACTCTAAGGACTTAAAGTCACTCAAGATTTCGGGAACCCCAAGAATAACATTGTCACTTTCTATATAACATTTAAGGTATACTTTGGCCTTAAATTCCCTATTATTTACCTGTATCTACCTAGTTTTTACAAGTACAAATATGTGTGTTCTTATATTAACACAATGTATGGGAAGTTTTCTATTTTCTCTAATAAATATATCTTTAATCGTGTGAAAATAAATAGGATAGTCAGATTGAAATACCATAAAAAGTTTATTGAGGAAACAAGAAAAAGTAGCATACCTTAAAATACAAGTTTTTAACAGCTTTTCTTAAGAAACTGAGTAAAAACTTATTATTTCTCCTCCCCTGAGTGTTAGAAAAAAAAGCCAACTATCTGGTGATGACCTCGACCTACAGATGTGCAGACACAAATGGATCCACATAGTCATTGTTAGGGATAATGATGAGTTAGAGAGAGTAGTTTACTCTATAAGTTACATAGATACAAAAATGGTCTGTTATTGCTGGTAATTAGTGTAATAAAACTAAAATTCATGACAGAAACAGTATAAGGTCACTTCTTATAACATCAGAGTCTCCTGCACTTTAAAAGTACAGCTCAAGGCAACCATGTTGTGCTGTATAAGGCTTGTAAATGTCCAATGTGAAATGTGCAAGGGCTCATAGTGGCTTTCTAATATCTTCCAAAGGAATGTGTAGACCGTTCTGAAGCGAGCATTAGCACCATCTCTAAACACAAATGGTCTTACTAGCTCGTCCAAAAAAGTCGTTTGAAGTCGAGCCGTGTAGGCATTCGCACAGGACACTAATGCACTGAAACCACCTCAGTGGTGTTGTTGACTCGTGGGCATCTCTTGAAAAGCTGATGAAGCAATCTGTACAATTTCACTAGCTCTGTTATAGGAAGTTTCTACTTGTGGAATATGTTAATGTTACGTACATTGATCCATTCCTCAAAAATCTGTTAACATATAGCTCTTTTTAAAATAGAATGAGATAGATGAGAATACCAACAACATTTTAAAATATAAAATACTAAGTTTAAATCGGGATCTTTATTTGCTGGCCATTGTCTACCTCTCTGCTGGTTTCTCCCTAAAAACTTTGTCACAGGTGCTTTACAGAGGCACTGATAAAATGTGTGATGGCTGTGTGCAATGTGAGAAACCCTGTAAGTACAATTGTTTTGTCCAAATACTCGCTCCAAGGCTAAAGAACTTCCTTGTTTTCCATTCACCTTGCTCAGACTGCCTTTCTTCCGTTTTACAGCTGCAGACACATTCTTATAACATTTTGTTATCGCAGTTCCAGTTTTTTTTTTTCTCCATGAGGAATGCAGAATCTTGCGTCATTTCTGTTGAATTATTATATAATATTTACAACTCAGTAGCTATGTGTCTACATTAACAAAGGCTACACATTTGCTCAATGCAAGACTTCTTGAGAATGATCAACAACAGTGATTCCGTTCCTCGTGGCTCAGTAATGGGAATTCACAAGTTTCAGAATATAACTGATATGATTTTTCAAATAAAACCTTTTTTTTTTTTTTTTTAGATTTCCCATTAAAATATGACTTGGCGATGTTTACATTATGTCACTACTCAGCTACAGAAAAACAGAACAGAAAGCACCTAAACAATGGTAATAACCTAATATATGGTGGAACCTGTCTGCTGAACTGGGAGCCCACATGGAACTAGATAAAAAATGTAATGATTAAACAATATGTACCACTGTTTCATGCAGCTTTGTTAAAGCTAAAATTCTAGAGTGGAATGTTCTTTTCAGGACTGCTGACATGGTTGTTATGGTGACTTACAGTATAAAAAAAAAAAAATCAATTAACAGTAAATCAACCTAACAACCTAACAAGCTTTCATTATCTTGTCCTCCTTTATCTTTCTCCCCCACCAGTTTACACACCTTATTATTTCCCCAAAAACTCTTAAAATGACTTTGCTACTGCAGAAAATGTCAGTCCTCCTTCAACGCGCCACCTTATGATTTTTTCGGCAAGTCGTCCTGATTTAGTCATCCCTCTTATCAGCGCTCTCCCTTCTCTGCCCCATCCAGTCTTTATTTCAGAAACGATCCAGTCATCTCTTTATATCCGTCACCATAACAACCACAAATGTTCCGACAGATTTGCTGGCACTGCAGTGAGAGGTGAAGCCTCTGAGGGAGAGAGTAAGAGCGAGCATGAGAGAAAGGAAGAGAGAGACAGAGACACCCACCCACTGATAAAAACCTTGCACCAATAACTGTACACTATGTTCCCAGATCTTGTGAGATGCTTCATTTGTGATACAACCTCGCAAGCCTCTCCCGAGCCACACATCCATTTTGTTTTGCAGACGCCGTCGTGAACAAACTGGCCAGTACAGAATCATCTATTGTTCTTACAGACGATCATCATAAAATCTATATTTCAGTGATTTTGTATGTTCAGTATGGTCAGACCAGCCCATCGTCAGTCTAAAAGAATGATTAAAAAACATCCGCTATTAACAGATTAATTGTGTTAAAATGATGTCTCTCCCTCACCGTTGCCATGCCAGTGCAGTAACTAATTTGGTGCACTGTGCTGAAGGTGCAGTGGAGTAGCCCTCTAGTATTACGTAGTGGTCTGTGGTTATGTCCACAGCCCAACAGGAGCCATGCCTTCCATAGTGGTCGGTGAGGGCAGCAGGCTCTCCTCGCACAGGAACTTCAGGGGGAAGTGGACCAGCAGCCCTCGGATGGCCTTCAGCTCCTCTGCGGCCCGCTCGGGGTCTGTGTCACAAAGGCGCTCCTCGGCAGAGTAGTCCTTCAGCTCTTGCATGTTGTGGACAGAGTCGTAGGGCAGACATTTGAAGACCTGCAGCACAGACAAAGCCAACAAATAGGAGCTGAGGTGAAAAAAAAAACCCCAAAAAACTGAATCTACAAACTGTCTGCCACCTTTAATAATAATAACACTGAGATCTAAATGTCATGATTTTTCAAACACCTCTTCTTTGGTTTGATTCATACTTTATCATAAATGGTGGCGTTCAGTTTAGCGGCTGCATTCCAGACCAAGAAGAAGAAATCATCGCTGATTGGATCATCAACATTGATACTGGGGTCTGAACGAGCCCCGACAAGAACCCTAGAAAAGAAAATGAGTAAGTTTAGGTGGCTGATTACGTCCAAAAAATTCTGTTAATGTAAACCGTCAATAATATGGTCCTATTAAACATTTTTTCATTAAAAATAACATTATAAACAGTTGTAGCCAAAACGGTTTATGAGATGATGTTATTATAAACAAGAAAATATATATTCTCAATTAATGAAGTCCAAGTGCATAAAAACTGAGTTATTCTCTGTGTTTTTGGGGAGACACATTGGACAGATGATGATGAGCTTCCATTAAAGCGGCATCACATCTAGATGCTCATAGAACGTCGTTTCAGGAGTTGCATATTTAGTCCTGACCTGAAGCACTCTTTGCGCAGGGCAAGTGTGAGAGGTCCTGCCTGGTACTCCTCTCCACCCATGATGGATGGCACCCGCTCTTCGTCCTCCACAAACACGGCCATCTCGCTGTCTCTGTTGCCCAGCATGCTGCGGTCATTGATGTTTGCTGAACCTGGAACACATTGACAAAAAAAAACAAGCATGTGCCAGCAGGTTTCACTCTTGACAAACCAGCTTTTGATTCATGAAGCAATTACCAGAATGAGAGAGAAGGATATTGGAGGTATTCTTCAATGTGAATTTACATTTCAGGTTCACCTCCTCAGTATGTTCAGTAATTTATAACTGAAGAAGGATTCACACATGCATTTTGGGATTTTATGTCTAAATAACTCTCCCCACAAAAATATTTTTTAATGCACACAGAAATATTTCTTGTTCTAAAAAAGAATCCACGATTAAATTAATAAGGTTCACAAATGTATTTCTGATGCACACACAAGTATTTCTTGTTTTAAATATATACAATGTAAATCCACAAATATATGTATTTAAAATAATGAGCAATTGTCATCAAAAACTAATATGTATGTTGTAACTTTTATACGCAAACTTTTGAACCTGCATTTAAAAAGTGATTGTGCTTTTATTGAAAGGGCTAGAGCCGCTGGTAATGATTCCATTTTTCTGCTTTGTAGCAGGAAGCTTTCAAAGGTTTCCAATGCTGCCTCACCCGTTCAACCGTCCAAATAAAACCAGCGTTCCGACATTGTTTCCGCTACACCTTTAAATAATTAAAGTTATGTCCATCTCATTCATACAGCACAGGAAAAAGTCGTCTCGTCATCTTTCCAAAAATAGGAGCCATGTCCCATGTTTTTCCAAGGAATGACGACTGGATGACCCCAGTAGTGACCGGGGGTAAAGTGTATACATGTCTGAATGTTGCAGTTATTACAGAGATAACCCAGCTTTCTTAGGGTTACTCAGTACTGGAATAAAGGCATAATGGGGTAATGCTGACAGGGGTAAAGTGTTTACACGAGTCAAAGCGTTACCGGAATATTTACATGTCCCAATCAATAAGCAGAATATTGTGTGTATCTAAATGTGGTCAGTGTCATGTACGGTATCGTCTATAATTAAGCGATTCCGATTCTGACTCTGTTTTTCGATCCTGGGTCTAAACGATTTTTCATTTCTAATTTGTGACGGTCAGGGTCAAAAAGTGCCACGAGCTTATTTCACAGTAAAAAAAAAAAAAAACAACAACAAATTAAACACTTGTTCTGGAAACCTTTCCACAAGTTGACTCATACAGTATTTAATCACATTCACATCTGCTTTAATGCAGATTAAGAGGCCTATAAAAGTTACAGATACAGCTTAATTTGGTTGCTGTGATTAAATTTTATGTTTCAATCATAATATGCTCTTTCTTTGCTCACTGATACATGTCTCCTTTAACAACAGAACTTCTTAAGCAACAGATGGCATTGAGAGAATCAATGCTGAGACTTATATTAATTAGATGATACAGAAACATTCGACTACAAGCATCATTTCCTGTGAATCTGGTTTTTCCTACCCTGTTAAGAATGAAAACTAAAGGACATGGTAATTACAAAATGTATTAAACTATATTAAATATATTAAACTGCTTACTGACAAAATGACAAACATCACTAATATCAAAACAGGGTTTGATTTCATGAAAATCTTTATGTTTATTTATTTAAGGAATTAGATATTATTTTTGTTCTTATTTTTTTGTGCAGCATTTCAACACGCACACATTGCTTTAATACACCTTAAATGCCATTCATTTCTCTGAGTAAATACGGATTTACTCACTTCAATACTTTTAATCCGACCACACTTTTGTCAGCTTTAAATTGTGTTAATAGACTGTAGCCAAAGCGCGTTGAATTGTGTTAAATTTAGCATAATCTCAAATACATTTTTAGGCTGCATGTTTAAATATCCACACTCCCGTCAAGAATGTGACTCAAAGTGACTCACCAATGATATAACAGCGGTCATCAGCAATAAGGGCCTTGCTGTGAACATAGATGAGCTCTGTGACGCGAGACTGGGAGAGTTCGGAGTGCGTTCTCAGGCCACAGAATGTGATGTACTCCGTCCATTGATCCTCAACTGGGGGGGGGGATTAAATCAGTGATTTAAGGTACTCGGGAAAGACACATGCTGGTGCTTTGTGATATCTGGTGGGTTTTATGTTGAGATGAGACCCGAAAACTCACCTTCCCTGAGTCTTGACAGGATGGAGTGCTCTCCTCTACACATGGTCCTGGAACATTAAAATTATAGTCATGAAAAAGTATGAGACAATAATTATGCTCAACAGAACGCCTGATGTCCGATGCCATGCTGCATGCTGGATATAAAAAAAGGAAGCATGATCACTTAATGCATCTTAATCGTGAGAATTAACTCAGATACAATGATAAACCAAAAAGAAGAGAGGTTCTTTCTAGCTGTGCTTCTGCTTCAAACACCAGTGTTTCAATTATGCATCGGCAAATTAAATTACATGATTTTATTTCAATGCAATTTGAGTAATCTCTCAACATGTGCATTTAGTACAGAAACAAAGTAGACACAGGTCTATTCGGACTATACAGTACGTGCTGCATAGATAGAATAAAAATGTATGAAAAAGTCTATTAAGGACATGACACTGCGATCCAAATACTTTTTAGCATTTCATGTCAACTACGGCTCGTCATGATGGGAAACGTGTTTGAGCCAGATGAAAATCATGTGCTTTTGTCAGGACGGTAACAGGGGGAAAAGGTTTTCACCTGTAAGTGAAATGCAGAATTGCCTGGATGGCATTTCCACCTCCTGCACTGATATCTCCCTCAAACCCTGGAAGCAGCGGAATCACCACAAACACCCTGTACTTCTTCTGCTCCCTGCAATAACACACAATATAAACAAGGTAATTGTCTACAAGTCTCCTATTCAAACACGGAATTAGTGAGGCATTAATGTTTCTATTTTTCAATTTGTTTCTTCTAGCAGATGAAAGGCAAACAGCCCTTTTAGTCAAAAAGGTAGCAATTAAAAATGTTCCTCTTTGTGCTTTGCTGAACAAGTTTTAATTCAACTAAAGCAGATTTTTCATGAAAGGCAACTTTAAAAATTCAAGGTTCAAGAACGTGCATACAAAATGAATGAAATCTCACTCGTACACTCAAACCAGACCTGTGTGCACGCAAGATTCGCTCAACGATTGCGTCGCCGATTCCATTATGGACGGTCTTCCTGTCAACGCAGCTGATGAAGAACTGGTTCTGAGGGCAGTTGAGATAAGGCAGATGGTGGCTCGGTATGAGGTGCTGGCTAAGAAAAGGGAGGCAGGTAGCTGGCGAGGACCAGAGCAAGCTGTGACTGCTTTCAGACTCATGAACAAAGTAGAATTTAAATTAAACACAGTGGAGCCCATCCTTAGGTGCTGCTACTAAAATTAATCAAGGTTACAGGGACACTGCCCTTTGATTGTATCAAGAGGAGGGCTTTGGGAGCCCAGCACAGAGCAGAGTTAAATGATTTCACAAGGATTTGACTGTTTAAATGTTGAGATGACAGAGAGAGCCCACATTATGACACACACTAATGTCCTAAATTAACCATTCTTGCATTACCTCTATGTAGATATAGTGCTGGCTGTTCTCAATCGTATGGATGTAAGCATTGAGGATCGAGCTCTCACAGGTTCCAGTAGACCAACGATCAGCAGAGCGCAACACCTGAAGAAAAAAAAAAATAATACCTGTATGACGCCTAATTTCACCACATTTAGAAAGGAAATATCCAACAGTTTGGCCTGCAATAAAGAAATTTCTGCTACTACCATCATGACTCATCATGTTTAAGACATATCCCGGTGAAGCACGAGAATTACAGGGAGGTACAGGAAACAAACAGTAAGTATCAACACTTCATATTAAAGCAGATACAGCTGCTGTACTTACAAGCTCCACGGCTCTACCATACAATGTGACAACAGAGGCCCTGAAACCTAAATAAAGGATTAGTAAAACCTGATAGCGAGGCTACAACATGTTGTGTGAGCACTTCAAAACGATCATATATGATGTTGTTATATGATAATGATGAGAGTGGGCCATGAAGCCTGTTGCAAATAAGATGCTTCCACTCGTCCTCCCTCCCTGTTTTTGGCAGTGCATTTGTTTTCTCTGGCTTTACTAAACAGGACAAAGAGGTTTTTTTTCCCTGAAGGGCTTTACTCTTGCTGCACCATCTGCCATTGCACAAGAAAACCCCTACTCAAGGCACACATAAAAAGCCAGAACAGTGTCTCTTTGTTGTAGTTACTAGAAAGAAATCCATCTGATTTCCTGCAAAATCTGAAATGGTGCCACACAATATAAAACTCAGAGGAGAGGCAAGCAGAGGACTTCCATCTCTCAACAATGGTCTTGTTTGTAATAAAACATCCCTAAATTCTCTAAATGACTACAGACATGAACATCAGCGTGACTTCATTTAAGAAATATGTGAAGTGACTGACAGGCATGGCATTGTATGTGATGGATTCAATTTTAATGCAGCATAGGTTTCTGGCTAGCTCTAGCAAGAAGACTATCTCTGGTGTTTGTTTCACAACTGGTCACCGTTCTCAGGCAAAGCTGCCGCCCACAGAGGACAGAGCGAGAGTCAGATTTATCTGGAAGAGGAAGACTAACATCAAATGGGCTCAGTCTTATTGTAAGGGATGTAACAGATGTAGTACGTTAAGGCTTTCAAAGCTCCAGCAGCGTTGTGAGTTCCATGTAAGAGGTCAAATAAAAGACACGTTTCCAATCATGCAAAATGACAGATTTCGTATCCTGGAGGCCTTTCCAATTACAGTAACAGTGGTATGCTGTTATCTATCTTGACTGAGCATTTCCCTCATAAAATAAACAACTCTTTGCCCATGTTTTGGACAGATAGTCCTTTGTCTTTGCTGACAGTGTGTACATATGTACCTGCACTTTAGCCTTGGTGGACCCAGGTACAGTGAATGAGAGTGAGTCTGCAGTGCAGTGAGACTTCGGGAGAAGATAAGGATAGAAATCATCCTTGTACTTTATTTTGAAGATCTAGAGAAGACAAAACAAATGAATGAAAACAGATTTTTGACATTCCCATCGGGCACGTGTTCCTGCAGAAGCCTTGTCGAAAAGCTACGTTTACTGTACCAGTTACTATCTGAGTTATTATGTTGTAGCTCTGGCTAATAAATCTAATGTTTTAAGATAAC
>KV751332.1:3806080-3821895 GCA_001698575.1 Mola mola | reverse complement strand
CATTTAAGCGTCAAGAACACTGTGACAGCAGGCCGATCAGTATGTTGAGTAAACAAATGAATGAATTAGACAGAAAAGGGACGCAGAATAAGGACGATAAGAGCACTTGTTTATTAAAACTCCATTTTTTTTCTTTCTATATAAAAAGAATCAGCACTCCTCTCCTTAATATAAAATATGTTTTAAAATCTTGCCACAACAACAATCACATATCTGATTAGTTTGTTTAATACCATTTTACTGGAGGTCCTCCTGGTCCGTTCGGTCCCTAGCAGACTGGGCATTTCCTCTGACATGGCTCTCAGCTGCTGCCTGTCCTTCGCAAACCTTTGTGGGGAATTTGAATATTCAAAACACTGAATTCTGCCAATAACAATTCAAAACCACCCACCACTTGGATCTGATTGTGCACCTCCCAGAGTGAGGGATTTATTTGCACAGCAGGACTAGTACCTTCCCAGGGGCAGCAAATGAAGCATCATCTTGTGCTTGTAAAGGTCTCGATGCAGCTCTTGGAAGTGTTTATATTTCCTCTTAACTATCCAGTGGAAGTGGCCATGTGTCAGCCGAACTGTGTACAGCGTGCCTACGTGGACCTAGCAGGACATTATTGAATCGATGTAAATTTAAACATGTTATACATGAGAAAAATCTTGTATTGAACCAAATGACAAAATAGCATTCACTGATTTTTGACGGGGAAGTTCACCCTAATATCAAGACGACATATTTTTGTCAGACAGGAGAGACTGGGTGAATGTGGGTGTGTCAAAGGCTGTCGGTCATTGTTTTTTTCCTTGTTTAGAATCGAAGAAACCAAACTTGGAGAAAAAAAACTGAGGAAAGATGTTGTAAGAGGAATGAGACGTCCTTTGCTCAGAAGCATCACATGGAGCAACTCCAGTGAAGTAAAAAAAACTTCTGTGAAGGCTTCTCTCATGTATCCTGTCTTTTTAGAGCGGATACAAGACAATTGGGACAAATATGAGAAATGAGTTGTACCTATATTTACAAAATGGGCTTGTGACCACTGAAATGTTTTGTAAAATGAGGTCCCAGCAGTAGAACCAGATATCCCTGAGACACCCACTTCCTCAAACACTCTCGACCCTAAAATTGCCTGTTTGTTTACACTTGAAATATACTCAGTGCCAAGAAGCTCAACATGTAAATTCCAGCCTATCTCTCTGTCTAAACTGGGCTGACGAATCAGCTCTGCCTTCCACTACATTAACAGGTGTGATATAATATATTGTTGTTCTGGGAATTTACAGTCAAGTGAAACTTTAAGCGTTTTAAGCCTGGTTTGAAAACTGAAGTCAGATATTACAAAGCGATCATCGTTTTGTAATTGTAATTATAATCCAAACTGTGGCTGTTTAGTTTACTTTGAAAAACACTTCAATACTGTTCAGCAAAACAAAGGCTAACGACATTGCATGCAACAAATTTGTCATTTATGGTCGACAAAATAATAAAAACATTAGAAAAAAAACCCATGCAAAATTGGTTGCGTGTAACAGCTTTTGGAGCGCTAATACTGACAATGGTGATCACTACAATAGTGATTTTCATACTGTCATATCTTTATTTGTAAGACATTAACCTGTGAAAACACTGAGACAAGATTATAGACGGACTAATTCCGTTAAATGTGTCAACTATTTCTATAATACTAGAATTGTAACAATGATGCACAGATAAAATCTATACCGTAAATACAGTATGTAATGTACGTAAAAGACATAACCAATGTACCTTTGACCGAGTAGTGTACTTCTCTGTGTTGTCGACTCTGCATGTAATAGGGGTCCCAGGCATTAGGTAAGGTACACCCTTCTCTTTGATTTCAGGAAGATGATGCACCACAAGGAAAGGGCGACCCTCTGTGATTTGGAACATAAGAATATTTCAATAAATGCTTACTGTCCATCTATTACAGTTTAAATGTGCAGTTCGTACCTGGAGTTTAATGTATTTATGACGGGGGCTGTTTTTCTTACCACTGCTGGACATGAGGCAATCGATCTCATCTGGACTCAGATTGTGGAGGTCATGCATAAAGCGCCTTCTGCCCAGACTCTGGGCTGTCGAGCTTTCATTCACTGGCTCGACGACTTCTGGACTCGCCATGTCAGCGTTGTTGCATGTGCCAGCTGACGAAAAGGAAAGAGGGGATTTACACGTTCGGTTAGGACTTTGCACACTTTCTTACCGCTAAACGTACAAAATCTTAGGCCACCACCAACTGTGTTGTTTTAGCAGTGTTAATGAACATCCACATTTGTTTCTCAGTCTCTTTGATAAGAAATAACCAGAAAATAAAGGAAACATGTACACGAAATTTAAAAAGCATAATATTCAGAACAAAATGTCCTCTGCAAAAAAGTCATTTCTTGCTACCTCCCTTTCCACTCCCCATAATCTTGAACTCTTTTGGGGAGATTGTCTTGAAGTTTTCTTTGGTAAGCTTCTCCTTCTATCAGCACTTCCCAGAGTTCTTCTTTAGAATCAGGCTGTTACTTCTTTCTCTGTGCCATATTGGCTTTATAATTTTCAGGTGTTGACTCTGTGGAGTTCAGTCCATTACTGTCAGTGAGCTTTATCATGTCTTAGCCTTTTCAACTGTTTCCCTTATGACAAAGATGAAACTTTGAGAAAACAATCTGATGAGAAACGTCTCATCAGATTGACCTCTCCTGATTCTTCCAATTTCCTAAAAACAGCTTGAAAGTCACACTAAATATTTGCTTCTTTAGAAACTGTGTTGTTTGAATTTTTTTCTGTTTTTTAAAAATGCATACATATGTCCTGTATTTTTTTGGGGGTTGCACTTTAATAAAGCGACTGAGTGATAAATATATGTTCTTACAGTGGAATGAGACTTTTGTACAAAACCGTACATACACTTATAAAATGAGAATGAAAATCGACTAATCAAGCTCATTGTGAAACTGAGACCAATCTTCTCAGACAGATCACTGCACATCGAGATTTCAAAGTCACAAACTTGGCAACATAACTGTGAACGTCAAGTTTGTGACATTGAAATCTCGGTGTCAGCTGCTTTAAAGTAATAAAAATCATCATCTTTCTCAACATTTTTTTTTCTAATTAAAGATTCTCTTTACGATAAATGAATGACCTTAAAAACACCATGAGAGCCCCCCCCCCCCCCACACACACACACACACACACACACACAAGGAAAATCATCAGCACCAAATGATGAATATTATTTTAGTTGAATGACTGACGGACTGGATGACAGCAGTGATGCTCTTGGTGGTATCAGTACGAGCAGCAGTATTAAATTCAGCAGCCACAGTGGTAGTTGCATTAGTTTGGGCTGCAATAGTAGTAGCTGCAGTATCAGTTGCATAGTAACTCTGATGAAGTCACAGTAGTAGTACAAGCAGCAGTAGTACTATGATTGTACCACTATCAAAAGATGAATCATTTAATGTGGTGTAGAAATACAAGGCTGACAGATCATGATCACACAGGAGGAAGCGTCCCAGTACCACTCAGTGTCACACCACCAGCCAACAACACACAGGTTGTACCACAGGTCAAATGCCTAAAGCAGAGAGGCAGAAGGCTTCACGGGGCTTTTTCCCTGTCAATCAGGTCCTCGACATTGCAACACAACGAGTCTCTGGTGCCCCGTGAGAAAGAAGGGTGTGTGTGAATTCTTTTGAATAGCGTGAGTGTTGAATGGCTAAACATTTCCTAGGATACAAGGCAAATAATGGGGAGGGGGGAGCGTGGGCGTGTGTGTGTGTGTGTGTGTGTGTGCAAGTGAGAGTGATGGGTGGTTAAGAACGAAACAAACCATCTGGGAACCACATCTAAACCATACCTATAAAAAGAAAAAAATTGCGGCTGCGACATTTGTACTCTTTGAGCCAACGGCTTCTCACAACATTCAAAGACTTGGAGAGAGGTAATGAAAACAAGGAAACATGATTGAAAAGACACGTTACTAAAATCAAACAGTCATCACTTATTCAAATCCCAAAGTTTCTTCCCAGCTCATTGCTGGTGATTTTGAAAACATCCACAGTTTTAGACACTATTTCGTACTGAAACATACCGTTACTCTGGAGACTAGTTTTATTATTATTTACAAAAATAATAATAAGAAGAAGCATTGATGATAATTATTATTATACTGTGTATTTTTCAGTTTAATCGTTGATGTCAGATGGAAACTACTTGCCCGTAAGCAGGCCTACTGTGCAGGCAACTGATATTCTTCAGAAAACTGAATACTGATCACTGGTTTAATGGGATTTTCTGTTTTTTTTTTTCTACAAACAAAAATTATCCACCAGAAATATTAAAATTCTAATAATTCACATATAAAATACACATAGATAGAGCCCAACTGATATATCAGCATATCGCAGGCATATTTGTATCGGCCCATCATATCTAGATTTTCACTGAAGGTTACTTTTTCAGTGCACTGCTGTCCTTTGCAAATAAAAAAAACCCAACTCACATTACCCGTAATGATATTGGAACTTTTAACTCCCTATAATCAGTATCGGCCCCAATAATTGCATATAAGTCGGGCCCTAAGCATAAGGGCGTTAAAAGAGCAACTTGACACCAGCTGACAGCAGTTTTCAATGGTGACCTTGAAGGTCTCACCTTGCTCAGATGATCTGGAGGTGTGTTCAGGGTGTGGCCAGTGTGCCCCTTTCATCCTGAGCACCTCTGACAATACAACAGACACGATACTTAAAACAAAAAAGGAGGGTATTCAAGGACAACAAAGTTTCTGTCACATTAAGGGTTGTGTTTCCATCTATCTCACCATCACAAGTCCAGCTCAGTTTTCCATTTTGAAGCAACTTACTCTACTTATCACATCTGAATACTTTGCAATCCATTCATTGTTCCATTGCAGTGTCATCCTGAGGCAAAATCTAAAAAGCTGCCCCTGAGGAACATCTCTCTGTGTGAACACACATGCAGTAGCAGCAACTTTGTTGCAGTGTAATATCAATGAAATCAAAGTCATCTTTACACAAATATTGACGTTCCCAGCTCTATGAGAATTGTTTCGGCTTTAAAAAAAACAATAAGCGGCCTTCACGGACTCAGCATAACATACAGCAGCAGCAACCAAAGGCAGGACCTAAGGTAAATTCCTGCATGACTAAAACAACAGTGCTGAGTCAACTCCTGCCTGCGCCGATGCCCTTCAGATTTCCCCAAATTTACACGACTGTCGCCGAAAATAGTGGTTGTTCTGGACTGATTCAACGTTTCAACTCATCTTGGACGCAGCACGGCAGGTTTCCGGTGAGTCACAAGCATAAAGTATGTTGCTGGGTGGCCCTTCGGAGGGAAAAGGCTCTCCGCTGCCGCTCTGTGAGTGTGTGGTAACTTTTACTCGGTGTATCCACGCGCGAGACACTTTCTTTTATTATTGTAACGCGGTTGCAAAGTCGTGTACAAGATTGGGACATCAAGCCGAGCGCGGGAAGCGCTGAAGGATGTGTTTTGTCGTTTCCACCCATTCCTCCCCTGGGCGACGCGATGTACAACAAAACTACATCTGAACGTTCACACCTACGACACAAATGTCCCCGGGTGACGGCGAAAACTCGCTACGGCGACGGTCTCCAGGTGTCGCGTCCTCGGACGTGCCCGACCTGCAGCTGGACGGGACTGGGCTTCACACGGCTCACAGAGGAGGAAAAAGGCAGAAAAAGGCCCGAAGACATACTTACTCTGGATCCACACGCCGCCGCGGCTCCGCTCGCACAGCTGATCCGCACACGGGGCCGACACACTCAGGCTAGGACGGCTGTTTGGCCGCGTCTCAGGCAGCTTTTCCCGGCAGAGAGCTCATCTGTGTCCCCCGTAGGTGATGCGCTCTCTAGTCCCTCCCATTGGGTGTCCCGCGAGGCTGCTGAGCAGGAAAGCAGTGGACATGTTACAGATTGTTTTAAGTCCGTGTCGAGGGGCAAGACGCATTAAAACGCACCTTTAATGCTCGTCTTGTAACGCGATAAACAAATTACAAGTTATTGTATATGAAGACAGTGTTTTACTTTATTTTTTCTTTTTTGTCCAGTTGCAAAAACATGCAGAAAGGGGATTTCAGGGATAACTTTAATGTAGGGAGATCTGTGCTCCCCGGAGTCAACACACTGAGTTTTCAGAGTACAAGTCCTGACTGAGCGCCGTGACGATAAACACAGACACGTAGGAATGTCGGTGGGAGCAGCTGGGTCGCTCGGGCACCTCTACGTAAAGTTACGGAACGCATCGCGAGAGTTCCTGTTAGTATTTTCAAAATAAAGGTGCAATCCTTAAATTCTGCATTTTGGGGGGGGTTATGTCTAGACGCCAAAAATATTCGTGATGTGAGTTTTAAAATTAGACCTGTACATTTGCAGAGTTAATTTTATTTAACTCTACCGTAGAATCCCTAAGAAATTAGAGCGACGTAGACTATGCGGGCTTTCAACGTGATAGAAACATGCAGAAAGCGGAAGTAAAGTTCTCGCCCGCTTAGGGTAAACTTAACTTTCCTAAACTTTGGGCCTAGTTTGAAGACTTAACTAAAAGTATGCCAGTCTTTCGGGACGTTACGAAACGCGCAACGGGTAGAGTGATGGTGTATTAATGACATCATCACGCACGACTGAACTGCTCTGACAAGGATGTTTTGATTTGCAAACTGATTTAAATCTGAAACGTGATTTGCACGTCACTGGGCGATCTCTGACAAAACAAAACAGCGCCAACCACATCCGTCTTCTGGTTTGAGGATTTCTGAAAGAGCTACTAAGGATTCCGTAATCGTAATCGATCGAACGAACACTTTGTGGGTTGTGATAAAATAGAGCTGGACAATAATAATGAAAACCAGTCTCATTGTGCATCCTTTGTAGTGATTGTTTCACACGTTTACAAAAATATGGAAATGCTGAGACTTTATTCATATTCGTTATCTTTGTTTTATTTGATTTTTATTGTTGGCCTGTGTAACAGTTTTTGAGATCGTGTAGCTGGTTGATCCCAAAAATGCACTCAAAAACGTACATCCACACATGTGATGGTGATCTTCCAAAGTAAGTTTAATAAAACGCACTTAGATTTTACAAGCCCGATTGCGCGGCACTGCCTTCCATACATGGAGCTACACGCACTAAAACCGTTACTAGGTTGTTGAAGGGAAAACACGTAAAAAGATGAGGATAGTCGGTTAGAGACGTCCACTCAGCAACCATGTGCGCGGCTCAACTCCCCGACTGCGCGCAGGTTGATGACATCATGTCCAAGCGACGCATATCCCTTAAAGGTCCAGTCCGACTGTTACACCTGTTATTATTGCATGCCACTATTTACTGGGACAAAGTACAGGCTCTATGTTTTTGTTATTGTTCTGTATTTCCACACCCAGAAATATAGATATTAGGCTATAAAAATAAACATTAATATAGGCTATTTAATATAGTATATGACCCATAGATAGTGTAAGATTCGGACATGGGACCCAGAAATAAGCCCTGTCTACTGTAGTGTAGTTCATTTTTACACCACTAGGTGGTAGTCAATTACCACAACACTTGCTCCAAATAGGGCACCAATAGAGCGTGCTGATTAATAAAATAAATTAATATATAAATTGGCATATGTTAACTATTACACATAAAATTAAATATATTTTCAATAACTTATTTAGAAAAGAAAATATTCTAGTTACAAATCCAAAGGATTTACTGCCTCATATGTGCCTTTGTTTTTCACATGTGATGGTACACAGGCACATTGGGCACAATGCCCACTGATTTAACAAAACTCAACATAATTGGATATAAAATAATGAACATAAACTAAAACATAAATTAAAAGTTCAAGCTATTAATCCTATTGCTGATGACTTTATCAGTATCTATATTGTCAGTTAATATATGATGGTACCTTTTTCGATGTTGGAAGCAACATTAAAAAGAACTGGCTGAAGTTGATTAAGTTGTTGTCCTCGTGGATTTTCATATGCACCCACCTACGTTGAGCAGCAAGTTAGTTTGGAAGTTAAAATAACGCATAGACCAAGACCAGCGTTACAATATAATTACAAGTCACAATACACAAAATTCAATATTTATTTATTTTTTAAAAACATGGCGTAATGAAGACAACATCTATCAGAGCTGTCTACCTATAGCAAGACCTTCTAATAAATAAGTCATATTAAGAAGAGTAAGATTCTGATACAGAGTTAGCTGGATCAAGTTATATGTACAGGAGCTTCACATCGGACATAGTACTTGCATGGAAAACAAGTCCAGACTTAAGAAGGTATGTTTGTAGTGTGATACATGGATACATGGACACTACATGTACAATCAATCCATCATTCCCTGAACCTTGTCGCTGTTTTAGGCACTGTGCTTCTGGCTGCATGCCGTGCATAATCATGTTATTATAGATATAGTTTAAAAGTTGTTTTTTTTTGCACGAATAGAAGTAAGAGTCGAGGTATGGTGATGAATTGCCTTGGCCTGAGGTGAGAAAATACACAAATTGTAAGTATACCTACTAATTTTTATGATGGTGTTGATTGTGATGATATTGATAATGGTGACATCTTTTTAACTAGATCACTCATTTAATTATGAATGACAGCCCTCAGCGGGCCTGCAGGTGATCGCAAAGAGAAGTCTGAGCTTAAAGTCCTGCTGATTTAACCCCAAATCTGAGCCTGGGAAACCATGAGCACGGCTGGATGGCTGTACAGACAGCATGAGGCACAGTGACCCTTGATAAGGTTTTATCAGATACTATTATTTATTTACATTTTAACTTGGGACATATTTTTTGGTCTGTCCAGGAAATGGAAATTCTGGTGCCTGGTTGAAGTGTCCCGTTAGGAAGATGCCCACTGTGCCGATGATGAAGAGGAGAATGGCAGCCCAGAAGCACACCTTGTCAATCATCTTCCCGATCAAGACCCAGCTTTCAATTTCCTGTGAAGTGAATTTCGATTTAATAAGTAAAGAAACAGTTTGGCTCAAAAATATAGATGGAAAAATATTTATGGTAAATAGACACATCCAATATGATAAAACTGCAAAGAAACTGTTGTTTTGGCAGATAAAGTTTCAGGTAATACGGAAGCATATTGAATTCACTTGAAAAAAAAAAAAAAGATTTTGCTCTGTTTTTCTGAATTTCTGAGATAATTTCTGACTTTTTATCTTGGAAATTTCTGACATTTTATCAGAAATTCAGAAAAACAGTGCTATCCTCAGCCGATCTGACCACCGGAGTACATCACCTACACTGGTGCTACTGCTGCTCTCCCAGAGGGTGCCTTCAAGCACGGGGTCAATACAGGTATGTAAGGTATTTTTCTGAAATTTTCTGAAACAAAAGTCAGAAATTCAGAAAAACGGAGCCAAAAAATTGTTTTCAAGTGAATGCAATACACTTCCTTAATGTAAAACTCACAGATCCAATGTTGTTTTGTTGTCTTGTTGTCTCAGCGATAAAGTTGCAAGCATCCACACATTGCTTGATCTCAGGTGCGGCTTGAGCCAAACTCTTATACAGGTTGGCCGTACTGCTGACATCTATGTTATCCACTAGAGAGAGAAGACAGTGACAGTTAGGCACACAGAAATCAGATAAAGGTATATGCTATCTATAAATTAGGCGTTATTTATTGAAAAATGTATATGCTCTAAATGTGTGCCTGTTGGAAAACATTCTTAAACATCCCTTACCAAAAAAGTTATTTTTTTTAAGTCTAGTAAACCTTTCACTTACTGTAAATATCAATTATTTGTTCTGGTCCCATTTGAAAACATTGAAAACATTGGATAACATTGATGATTGAAAATACAGTTCTGAGCTATAGTGCTGCCAGGGAGTTTTGTCAAGGCTCCTCTACAGGTATTAAATGGAGAAATTGCCACGTATGCACATCTGGAAATGTGCAAAAATGTTGTCTTAAAGTCAGGGATGAGGTGGTTTCTTTGATTGGACATGACTTGGATCAGTCACCTGAATCTTGCCAGCTAAGGTGGCCAGTGCAAAGAGCAACCATAATGCTAAGCCGATCGGAATACTCTTATACGTAGACAGAAGGACTATTCTCAAATTTTGGATTTCTAAAGACAATCCTGCACTGGACAATTGGTACAAAGAGGTTCTAGGAAGTTGACCTGCACCCTTGATAATAATGTCCAGGGATTTATTGTGATATGTCAACCAGTCTTGAACATGGTGGACCCCTTTGGATTGGACTTGCTCCTATATCTTAGTATCCTGAATGTCATTATTTCAAACTGGCAGTGTGAAGACAGAAAGAGAAAGGTATTACACACCTGAATGAAGGTGGAAAACAATATCTGAATCACAATAGTCAGATTTTTCTCACCGATTGATCGCGTAAGACCATGCCTTTCTCTCTGTTTATCAAACATCATTTCGCTGCGAGGTTGTTTCAGTACATATTCTTCTGCTCTCTGCATGAGGCCAAAGGAGCTGCGCCGCCGCTCCCTCAGCCCGTTCCCCCCTGACGTCACCTCACTGTCATCCACCAGCGGGGACATGCCCAGGAAGCGAGGTACCATTTCCAGGAACAGCTGCAAGGGGGGCAGAAATCGCAACAGTTCACATAAAAAAAACTCTCAGACGGACACATTTTGACTCAACTGCACAGGATTGGCTCACATGTTTGATGGTGTAGGACATGATATGAGTGTTTGGGCTGCGCAGGGAGAAGTTCAGCACCACAATTTGATTGGTGGCAATGAGAGTAGTGACACACATAACGAATATCAGGTACCTGGGGAAGTGTAGAAAATAAATGTGTTGGTCAGGAGGCTCGGATTAAAGACAAGAAAATCCCAGCAGAGGTCAGCAGAGAACATGCACTGACTCACTTGCCGATGAGGGGAACGGAAAGCGACGTCTCGGGGACCTTTTGAGCAATAAGGAAGAGGAAAACAGTCTGAGCCAGCAAGACAGAGATGGACACAGTGAGCTTTTGTCCCCCAGCTGTGAAAGGGACACCAGAGACTTAGAAGAGAGCAAAATATACCGAGCTCTTTGAAAGCTTTTTTCTACAGTATTGAAGTGACATATTAAGATCTGGATTCAGTCATAGAGGGACGAAACAATACATTGAAAGCATATCTGCACACAGATACCAGTCTTTTCCTGAGGTGTAGTGTGCAAGATTTAGTGGCCTGGTTGTAGATTACAAAACGAGAGGAATTTCTTGGTCTTCATTATTATTATTTTTTTTACTTTGGTGAAGGATCCACCAATATGTCAGCTCAGTATCAGTATCGGCCAATTGGAAAATAAGGTGGCATTCATCAATACCAGTGGCCAATAATAATCTGTTTATGACTCATTAATTTTGCAGTGGCTGCGTCTGTTGTCTGATGCATAGCTGCGGCTTTAAGAATAAAAATCATGTTTTTGACCTTGTTAACAAGTCTATATGGTTTTTTTTTGTGTACGACACACATCAAGGACAAAAGAAATAGTCAGCCCCATAGTTGAGCTGCCTTCCTCCTGCTATCGTTAACAGTGAGTCTCCAAAAAACAAATTCTGACAGACGACTTGTGGGGGCGGGGCTTAAGGTTGTAGAAGTTCAATTAAATTATTTTTCATACAGGAGATTTCTGTGTTCTCTCACACAAAAGGTAATATTATTGGATAGTTATCGGCCAAATTGTTGGATTGTTAATCGCAGAATTTTCATATCAGCGCAACCTTACTCTGGTGGATTGCGTGGTATAGGACGCACTCCCACTGTAGATGTAAAAAAATGTCCCTTAAACGGAAGAAAAACATTAACCAATAAACCATTCTCTTTATTATATTAATTTTTTTTTAAAAAATCTCTAATTACCCCCAAATCTGACACACTGTGCTTTTATTTTAGCTTTGAATTCAGGCTGACCATCACTTCAATTGCATTCCATTTTAATTTGTATGTTTCTGAATTTTTTTTTTGTTTGTTTTTGCTATGGCCAGTGAAATATTAGCTAAAATAATGTAGCATTTTGTTTTAGATTTAAATATGTCACTAAATATTTTATCAATGATAGCTGTAGAGAATTCTTCACTGGCTCTCCAGACCTTGTGCAGGTAGAAAGTAGGCCAGTACCACCAGTGACGATATGAGTGAGCAGGGCAGGATGATATTAATGATGTAGAAGAGGGGCTTCCTTTGGATGATCACATTGAACATGATCTCCTGGTACTCGAGGTCATCTGGGGAATACCGTGTGTTGATCACCTTCCTGGCAGGCCGATGAACGATGGCCCACTCGCCATTCTCTGTGTGGTGAACACATAGTAAGCTGGCGGGGAATTCTGTGTTTTGGATATTGAGCTGGGATTTGCTGTACCTGTGAAAGCCTCAGGGTCGATGTCCACCCACTCAATAGTATCTCCTGTTTCCTCAATTGCCAGTATGAGTTCAACCTCATTGGCACTATAGGTCTGGGATCTAGGAGTCAAGGGAAAAATAGTTGGTAACTAATGTAACTCCAGTTCTATGAGCATTTGCTTAGCCCAGAGCCCGGGTTTGTGGTTGATTTACCCCATTCATGTTCCACCTCAGCAACCACCTTTTGTGAAGATCCATATCAAGGTGCGGAGGTGGAGCCTCGATGGAGCGAATCCTTACCAAAGCATGCAGATATACTAGAAGAATAATCAGTTATTTTGAAATGATAGAAATGTATCACACCTGAATGCTAGTGTGCAGTTCTGATAGTCAAATGGGAAATATGTGATCTCGATGGCACAAGTGCTGCGATAGATAGCAGGAGGCAGCCAGCTTATCCAACCATTGCTGCTTATCAACACATTGGCATAGTAGGCCACATCAAACTTGCCATCAATACTGCAAAGATTAAACATAAAGAACAGAAGCAGCTGATGGTCAACGTTATACAAAAACAAATTAATTTGTTCAATGACACTGCAGGCAGGTAGAAAATACAGGATACTATGCTTTGTCACTGCCTTACTTGTTCTCTAGGACAATGTCAGGAAGCCAGACAGTCTTGCTTGGGATACGAATAATCGTAATGCCATAATATTCAGTTTCGTTCCATGAAAGTCGATAATCAGACCATTGCTGTAAGTGACATTTGAAAGAGGCTATTAAACACTAAAACATAGTGGCCCTGATGTGCAAATCACAAAAAGTCATTAAACACAACCTCAAATAGCTGATCACCAAAACAAAAACACAAAACACAACTGCGAGAACTTTATCACTGCATCGAAAGTACGAAACATGGAAACATTCATTCTTATTGCAAATGGTAGGTCATTTTTGGAGAATGACAAGGCTTGTCACTGATTGGTTGGAAACGTCATCTGTCATTTGCCACAAACAGAACCCTTGTGGTCACAGCTGCATGCGAAAATTTGGTCATATTTCACAGACATTTTTCTCACAATTTGGGCAATAAATTGTTGAATACGTCCACTCTCCTGCTTCTCATAGAATGGAATGTTGCAGAAGCATTCCTTTCCATCGACCGGAACTGAGCTTTGTCGATAAACATCTGTCCAGTCAGTGACAAGCCCTGTCACGCCCTTACAATGACCTACCTTTCCTGATAAAAGCTAATGCTTCCAAGTTCCATTCTTACATTGTAATGGCAAACTTGCAGTTGCTGGAAAAATACACTTCTTGCACTTGTGATTTTCTTTTTGCTGGGAAAATAAAGTCATTGCAGTTGTGATTTTGTAGTTTTAGTTATGGGTTTTTTTCTATTTGCAGTTGTGTTTAGTCATTTGTTGTGGTGATTTGCACCTCAGAGCCACCGTACTGAACACAACTGAGGACAAACCTATAAACAAAATTAACCTTAATGACAATTTTCTTGCCAGGATTTGTAGAAGCAACAAAGGAATATTAGTACATATCAAGAGAGAAAAAACTCACAATGGAAATCCACACACTGGTTGTAAGAGTCTCCTCCTTTTCATTCTGTGGTATAAGTGAAGAGGAATAGTGTGTGAGACCATTTAAAATGGGGGTTGTTGATCATGCACTGTTAACACTCCAATAACATAACAACCATTGGTTTGTTCATTTCTAAAACTCTGGCCAGAATAATTATTCATGTTATTGTCCTGTGAGAATGAAGCTCCTGCATTAAAAATGTATGTATTTTAATGTTTGGAGCTGTGGCAGCCAGGCTTTGTTGCAACAAGTAGGAAGCGCTTACCAGAGAGATAAGGTTCGTGAGCGTCAGCTTGATCTGGACCTGCACCTTGTCTTCGGGATGAACTGTAGGCCGAATATTCTTGTTGTAGCTTTTGAACAAGTGACGGATCAGCTCTGTCTCCTCATTACACTGCACTGCGTTAAAAAGTGAGAAATGGAGTGAGTTTATGTGCAAATCCGTTAAAGTCACCAAAACATCTCGATCATCCCACGGTGGCATGCTACAGTATAGGCTGGATAATCCTGCCCTGAATGCTCTTAGATGTGACATGGGCCGAAGTGAAAACATCAACAATAAACACTGAATCAATTTTTTTTGGGGGGGGGCGGGGGTTATTTTAGGTAGTTTTAATGATGGTGACATATTTTCATGTGTTCATTTTTCTTGCAAGTTAGTTATTTAATAAATTATTATCATATTCTATATCCAGGGCCCTGACGTTTTGCCAGGGTCCTTTGGAGCAGTCCCTGACTTGTGATTATTCGCTTCAGTTAGCGTGCAGTAGCTCCAGTTGGTTCTGATTAGCTTCAGTTAGCTGGCATTAGCTTGAGATTGTTGTCTTTACCATCAGTCAGCTGTTGTTAGCTTGAGTTACCGCTTGTTAGCTTCAATTAGCTCCCACTATGTTGAAATCGCTGCCTCTGTCTTTAATTAGCTTCCACAAGCTTCAGTTTGCTCCAATTATATTCAATTTGCAGGTGTTGGCTTCATTTGACTTTTGCTGTTAGCTTGAATCGGCTTCCATTTATCTGCAGTTACCTGCTTTTAGCTCGAGATACCCACTGTTAGCTTGAGTTAGCTGCCCGACGAATCCTATGTGTGGATCACACCAGCCAGTGAATAGATGCTTTTTCTGGCTCGCGAATGTTTTATACTTGAAAAACCATCATAATAACATTATGCACATGAATATGTTATTTCCACTGCATGACAGATTTTATGCTCCGTGTATACGTATCAGAATTATTACTGGCATTTGTTCAAAATGAGTTGGAAAACACCATATCATCATATCAGATATAAGCAAATTAGTGCTTGTTTTCTGGATCCGCTACCCAGTCACTGCCTTGTCAAAGCTAAAAATTAATCCACGGTGTTAACAACACACACAGACATTTGGCTGCTACAGCTTTATTCGGTTAATGTTTGCACATTTTTGTTGGAAATAGCTGTGTTGCTAAGATTAATCAACCAATTTGCTGACTTTGACTCTTCTCTATGTGTGCATCTGTTGCACTATGGTCTGGCATTTGCCCCTTCTATTCATTTGCCCCTCTAGTCTATGGGCACTGTGTTCAACAATGTTGCTGTGGCAGTGTGGGGGATGGTTGTGCATCAGTTGCAGAGGTTAAATCAATGTACCTGTGAGTATTTGGGCTGATTGTTAAAATTTGCAGCAATTAGAGTGGATAAAAAAGCAAGAATGGGAGTTATTTTAAGTTTGGATGAAGTGTTGTAATTATGTGCATATCAGTAGGCCTGTACTCGATGAAAGAGGATTAGAGCCACGCATGAGAAAAAAAATTATGAGAGAAGGTGATTTTTTTTTTTTTTTAGTAAAATTGTAA
>KV751332.1:3785359-3804781 GCA_001698575.1 Mola mola | reverse complement strand
AACACGCTTATTAAAGATGAACAGTGCCATATAATGCTGATATTGTAACAATTCATACACAATATCGACAGAGAAAAACATACTTCCTTTAAAAGTGAGCCATTAGAAAAACATGGCTACACAAATAACATTACAACGTCACTGTTTGACTGTGTTAAAATCAAGCCAAGTTCAGCCCAGTTCACCGTTATCCGTTGTCCGATGAACGCTCCTGCTCCTGTGTCTATTTTGAACAGGAGATTTTAACTTGATCTAGCTGCAGGCATCTTTCCTTTTGGCGCGGCATTTCATCCCCATGATCACTCATTTGCATTCCAGTACTTGTTCACCTACTTAATGAAGACGAAAGAGATGATATGACATGTTGTTGAGTCTAACTTTACGCCGCAGCTCTTACTCTAAGTATATAGAAAACAAATGCCTGAGTTATTCCTCTTGGATGTTCGGCTTCACAGTCTTTGGTCTTATTTGCAGCATCATAATTAAAGATGCACCGATATGGACATTCGGACCAGGTACAGATATACGCAATTACAATTTGGCTAACAACCGATACCGATAACATTTTGTGTCAAGGAAACAAAGTAATCATCTGTATAAAACTTAATTACACATAAATGATGTGTCATAGTACATAGAAACACCATATGGACATGTTAAATATTGTGATTTTCAACACATTGGTCCTTTAAAGCTGCAGTCCGGTGTAGGACAGTAGATTTGGGCATTGCAAAATTAATGAGACACAACAGATTATTGTGAATCCCACCTTATTTGCAGATAATTAATATTTGCTGCTAACGTCAATATTGGTCAGTACTGATATTGAGCCAATATCACGGTACATCCCAAATCAGGATGTATATAAGTAGGTGAGCGGTGTCGGGGCTTTCAAAGTGCCCTGCTCTCTTTCCAAAATCCATTCAATTTTCAAGTAATGTGTTAACCATTCCAGACCAATAAAACAAAAAGTGTGAATTTCAGAATGAATGTTCTCCCACCCTGTCCCCGAGGAATTTTTTTTTGACTACTCTAGTGATCTCTGCAGAGGGCTCAAGAAGCGCTCCCATCTTGCAGAATGGTTTAAGCGACCTCAGATATCAGATTTGTTAAAAATTTTCCATCATGTCCAAGGCTTTTCACTTCTACTTCCACCACAGCTGTAGCCCTCTTTAGATTGTTCTTGTGCTCCTGTTGCAGAACCACATCTGTGCCAGCAGCTTTACACCCTCCAGACATGCAGCTCACATGATATCCCACAGATGACCCTCTGTTTTGTTTCAACTCACACACTGTTTTTGTGCCCTTCACTTAAATTAAATGAGCTATATTCAATCCTGCGACGGAGCTACGGAAGGGATAACCCCCTGTCAAAATCATTTTCAATAAAAGTATACATACAGAATGGCTCATAGATACAAAATTAAAAAAGAAAAAAGACAGATGTGCAACAAACAAAAAGCCAACTCAGGCTGTAAAGTGCTTCCAATTTAGAGCAGTATGTACATTCATTACAGTTATGCTTTAAGATAAACTGTATGTATACCTGCAGGTATGCCATCAACAGAGGGAAAATTATTTTTCTGCTGCCACGACTGCTTAAAATCTATATCATCTGAAAAAAATAAGGTAACTTACAAGAGTATGTGTAAGTCCTCAGGGGGTCTAAACTATGGACAAACTTCTCTGGCACGCTAATCCCAAGGGTTTTGGAGCTGCTTGTCTCACTGATTTCATGCATGCTCATCATAGACTGGAGACTATTTTGATATAAGAAGGCATCCAGCAGGTCAGCGGGGATGAAGAAGCCTGCCACCTCGCCACTTACCCTCAACCAATGAAGTCCCAAGAACAAGTGCAACTCCAAAAAGTATCCCAAAACTTTGTGCTGCCATCATGTTCCTCTCCACTGCACAGCACTGCACTATATTCAAATATTAAATGTGAGACCGAGGAGGCGAGCGAGTAAAGACAGAAAGGAAGAGCCCTAAATCCCCCCACCAGACACCCTGAGTGTCACCCACCCCGGCTGTCGTTATCCGTGGCTCGGGTTACACAGCAGCTGGGAAGCACTAAAACCAGGACAAGTCACACTCCAGTCACGCACAATAACCATCATCATGGTCATTAGGCAGCACATATCTATGATGATTCCAGGCATATACGTCGAGGTGTTTCCTGGATGAAATACAGGCATGCTGTTTTATCTCCCATATGGTGTACCTTCACAGCCCCCTATGTTCCTGCAACTCCAACATAACAGTTGATATTTGCAAAACGTGACACATAGAGCCATGCTCTGTTCCTGCTACACAGCCACAGTATTAATGAGGGTTAAAGGGCTGGAGGCAGACAATGCTCATAAAATTCATGGAGCCATGTGTCTGCATCAACATATGTCAGATATAAGGGCCTCCAGCAGAAAGGGATGGCGCTGCAAAGGCACAGTTAAGCGACACAGTCAAGACGTTTTCCACGCGCCAAATCCAGAGGCTCAATTTTCCATTATAATTATCGCTGTGAGTAATATAAGTAGTGTCACTGTGTGGTGACAAGGGCAACAGTCTGATTTTTGGAATGTGCCATGTGAGTTGCAAAGTATGTGATGTACTTCTAAATATACATTAAGTGAAAGAGAGATGAGCTTCTTCAAGGTAACTGGAGCCTCCACAAGGCAGATTATGTGCCTTGAGCTCATTTCGAGCTCAGTGTGAGAAGATGTGTCCGGCTTCGAAAACGAGCCGATGCACTGCGCCGCTGGAGCAAAACAAAACACATTTTAGATTTCATTAAAAGATCACAAGGGGTTAAAGTGTTTTGTTACAGGAACCAACCAGCAACATGTTCAGCGTAAGATGGCGTTTTTGAACCAATAATAGATTTTACTTTTAAGTCCTCTCAATCATCTTGAGCAATCGCTTGAAATAACTGACAGGGAGGCCTGCCGGTGCAAAGTTTTAGTGTGTAAGTGCATTTTTCATATGGGTGCTATGAATAAATCCACACCAAGTGAGGAGGGGGGTTCAAACTATAGTATTGTTAATGCAATCAGACCAAGCAATGACAACATTTCATCTACACCCATAGTGTAGATGGAGTCACAACAACAGCTAAACTTATGTAACTAACTGTGAATCTGGTGCTACATCCCTGTTGGGAGATTCATGGGAAATATCTAATGGTTTGTTGCAGAAATAAGTTTAAAACTTTGCATCATGATTTTTCAGTGTCTGTCATTATTTTCTATTATCCAGCTCTGAGAAGTGTGTTCTATTTAAATTTGAGCTTTATTCCCAAGGACAGTTTTAACCAGACACCAAACAGGATTACAGATGTGTAATGATGGTCCTGTGGTTAAATAATTTTGACTCTGCAAATGAAAAATCTCGTGCATTTGGTGTCCAACAATGACAAAATGTCTTTGCTGCTCTGCTGCACTTACATATTTGAACATACTCTCGCTCCTACCGGGCGTTTTAGTCTACTAGCACTGTACTCCTGTGCCTCCTGACAAGAATCAACATGCATTTTCTTATTATTCAATCATTTAGTTAAGAAATCCCAATTGTGTCAATCAGCTCAAGCCATCTGACAGGGGTCATGTGCTTTCAGATTCAGTCTCTCCTTGTCAGTTGCTGCTTGTTTCAAACGGGATCATCCATTGGTTGCACGGGGTAAAAAAGCCCATGACCAGGCCCCTCCCAGCCAAGTCATTCATGCCTCTGCTTTCACAGTTTTCCCGCGCTTAGGCTGCAGAATGCCATTGTATTGTTCAAGCCACATGTGTGCTCCTCTCCGGAAGCACATGTGGTTTGACTCAAGTGTGGAGTTCACTGTCTGCTCTGCTTCCCCACCGGCAACAGAGGCAACAGCGGCAGAGATAGGTTTTCCCGGATGTACTGTATAGTGATAACACCGGGAACACTCTGTATGCACAACGCCCTGTTTTACTGAAACCTTTAAGACTTTGACGTCACCAATTGAATGAACTCAAGCAACTATTAGCATTGAAAAAAACAATTATATAAGCCATAGAACATGAATCAAATTAATGAAGGATAGGGTGACAAACGAGAGGAAATTCAGTTTTTTAAGTCCAACAGTGATTAATGTTGTTTTTACCCGCTACGTTTTGCATGTCTTTGTCCTATCTATTAGAGATTTGTGCAAATTGTGCCGTCTCAGCTAGGATAAGCTTGGTCAGACTTTGTTATTGATTGACAAATGTGGATGAGGTATCAGCAACCAAAAGGAGATTGTGTTATCCCACAAATGGATCAATAAAGAGGTTAGGCTGTTATGACTTAAACAAAGTGAAAACAGATCTATGCAAAGGATGACATTTGTTTGGATATGGAAATTCCAGGTTACTATGATACTAATGATACGTTCATTTCAGAAATGTGTGTGAGCACCGCTGTAGTGTGTGTTGCTGCTGCTTTTAATGGGGTGTGAATGGGAAGACAGAGGAGGGAGGTGGAAGGTTGGAGGTTGGGTGGTGGTGGTGGTGGGAGGTGAGGGGAGGAGAGGGAAAAACTGTTTACTTGAGCTGACCAGGAATACAACGCATTTCTGGAAGATGAATCCGGAGGAAGGAGGCTACTGGCGGACAGGCTGCGTGGGCTCGGCTTTATCAGCCCGTGGCTACACACGACTGATCTTTGGACCCTCAGATTGAGCAATACGACAAGAAGCCGGCAGCTACAACAAAGGCGGGATAAAGGACGTGAATGAAGGAAAAGTCAAAGAAAGACACAAAAAGAAGAGGTAGCCACAGCAGGCGCATATAGTTGTCAGGGTGAGACAGGCTGAACAGCAGCTGTAAAATTGGAGTTAAACATTGACTGAGACTCTTTGAGGTGGAATTGTTGAGAGAACTTGTCTTTAAGGTTTCGGGAGAGAGCATGAGAGACTTGAGAGGACGAGGGGGGGTTCAGAGGCAGGGGTCTGGTTGGGAGTAATTGTGGTGACAGCCAGTGCGAGGTGACACAGACTCATGTGAGACACAGAGGATTTAAGATATAGGGACAAAGAGAAGGAGCAGAGAGGGACCGACAGACCCAGAACTTGGTCTCAGAATGGGCGTTAAGGGCAAAGCTGCTGCTGCTATCGTAGTCCTGCTGCTGTTCCTCGGGTGCCTGTGGCTGCGTAAGTAACTCTGCGTGTGTGTTGTGCGGATGTGTGGTTTCTAAGAGGCACTATTAATCTATACAATCCCTCCCTTGTTTGAAATGCATTCGTTCCAAATCAGGAATGTGTCACATGCTGTGACTGCAACATCAAGTATGGCAGCCACAAATATTTTTGACATGGCAGAAACATTTCTATCTGTCACTAGACATTGTATTGGAATTGGAGATGAAGAAATTATGTTTATATTTTTATTACTTTTGAGTTGTATTAAACAAACTGTTGACAAACTATTGACAGTATAGCGTTGTTATCATGTAATTTTTCAGACAAAGAAATCTTTGTATGTTAGAATAAGCGTCCAAAAATTGCTTTGAAATTTAAGATTACAATTAGGCTTTACACAATCTGTCATAAGAAATGGTAAGAAGTGTAACAAAGTTCAACTGGTTCAATGGTCATGCCATGTGATTTTTTTTTTCCTGAGCTTGGATCATATTTTGGGGATTTGGGAGATGTGAGTCAGACTACAAAATTAACTGAAAACAAAGAAAAAGCTCTGTCTCTTCCATCAGAAGCAACTCAGCAAGGAAACTTTTTTTTTTATTATATTGCCGTGACAAGACTTCACCTCCTTCTAGACGCGACAAAGTTTTACAGCAGGACAAGTCAGACGGAAATCTTTGTTTAATTTGATCGGAGGCAGTTTCGTCACTGGCACTACCTGACAGGGACTGGGCGCAAGGACCTGATGTTTGGCTTCTGCTTGTAAATGGTCTCTAAAGTCTGATAAGGAGACCTGCAGCGATCACAAACAACATGTGTCTAAGTCATCAAATAGATCAAATTCAGTAAGCTGGCTTCACTCAGCCACATACCACAGCTGAATTGCAGTCTGGGAAATTTTCATAATTACAACTTACCCTACAGTATAATAACAGTGTGTGTATGGATCTTGTGACCTGCTGTACGCTTGCAGTTAGAGGATCTGATTGAGCACACAATTGATCCCAGCAACTTTGCACATGATGGGATGGTGACGTTCCAGTTTTGAGCTCCTGCCCACACAACCAAGGACTCAGAATGCAGTCAATGGCCCAGTGTGTAGCATTTAGGAGGACGAAGCAGCAAAAATAAATTTAAGATTTCTAATTTGTTCTCATAAGTGTATAATCCTATGAAACCAAGGATTGTTATGTATTTATTATTATCACCTATAACAGGGAATGGGTCGTCTTCTGCACCCACGACGACAGGCACAATGGAACTTCAAGAATGGTTGTCTTTGTGCTACTTTATTTTCATATTTATATTGTATTATATTATATTATATAGTATTATCACAGCTCTCTTTAAGAAGACAGTGTCATCCATTGTGCCTCATGTTATGACTGAAGTACCTTTGACCATCACATGGCAGCAATACATTCTTAATAAGTCACTGCAATCAATATTTTTATAATAACCATATTCCAAATGACAGAGTGAAATGGTTTGTTTGCTCTGGAGAAATGTGAACCAAATATGCTGCTCCCCCCTTTGAAATATGTTTCATCTCAGTTTCTAGGAGTTTTATCAGCTGTTTTACAGTTTTGATTCAGTTGCTGCTGTTTTATGCGATCTATAAAAATCTGTTGTGCACAAAGCTACTGGAGCAATTAGTGTTTTAAGACGCAGATATTGCCCTCCGGATGGGGTAGAGACTAATAACCAATGTGGTTGAAGGAGTGAAAGTGCAGAATTCTCAGAAAATAAAGTCAATTTTTAAAAAAAAAAACTGTTGATTTGTTTCCCCTTCACAATGTCTCTCCACAGAGGGAGGCTTGGATTACCACTGGGATGCTTGTTTAAAAGCTTATAACCAGGAGAATAAGGTACGAGCTTATAAGCAAATTCCAAAGCAGTTGCTCACTTCCTGCATTTCCTCCATAAGGCCAATTTTGTGAAGCAGATGGCCAATTTGAATGTGCCCAATCAGTTCTCTCTTTCTTTGTCCCCTGTCAATGCCTCTCCCCTCACTCACACACACCCCTCCCATCCCCCCTCTTGTCAGCCTCCCCAGCTGCACAACAGCAGTGTGGTTGATGGGCCTGAGGTCCCGCAGGTTCTGGACGAGTGCCCCGGTCAGACCTTCCAGGTGTCACTGCTGCTCTCCCACCTGCTGGCTGCACCAGCCTACACCTCTGACATGCTGCTGCACCCATATCTCTCCAGCTGGGACGAGCTTGTGAAGTAAGGTCATCAGATGGAGCAGTTGAAAGAAAGTAATAGAATAATTTATAGTTAATAGTCTGGGATCTGTGAGACAAGTCATCCTATTGTATGTTACTCCTGCAGGTTTATGGAAGCTCTGGGCCCAATGGTTGGACTGATATCTAAAGAGATAAAAAGCAAGACCTCTATAATCCGCCAGCTGGCCCTGTCGTCAGAGAGGAACCCTGAAGCAGAGCTGGGTCCAGATAAACACTCATTAAACACAGGCACCCAGGCTGGGACAGAGAATAATCTGGGGACCTCACACCACACTGGTGCCTACCATTCTGTGCGCTCCATGATCTGGCTGGAGCTGAACCGGGGACTGGTGGACTTCCACCGCCAGACGGACTCTGGATGCCGGACTCTCCTGCGTCTGCACCGTGCTTTGCTTTGGCTAAAGCTCTTCCTACAGAAGCTGGCTGAGATGCCTGAGGCTGGCCGCCTCAGGAACCCATCAGAACTGTGCCGTGAGGCCTACCAGAGCACCCTCTCCAAACACCACACCTGGTTCGTACGCAGGGCTGCTGAGCTGGCCTTCATCGCCATGCCGGAGCGGGGTTTCTTCTTCAGGCTATTGTGCGTGCAGAACCAGGAGGAGCTGAGCACAGTGCTGACAAAAGTGGTTCGGGCTCTTGGAGAGGTTTATGACAGGACGCAGAAAGCCTTGGAGGAAAATGGCATGCTGGACTTGCCATAGAAATGAGGACTATCAAACTGGACAATTTACCATGTTTCATAATGTACTCATGATACCCGAGGCCTCACACATAAATGTCTTGCTAAAAACAAGGTATATATATTTTTTTCTAAGCTAAATAGTTTTCCTCGCAACCAAAGTGCTGTGGCAACAATCAACTAACACTGAAGCCCTGTTTGCTTTCGGTCTGTACACATTGCTCATCAAATGTGATGAGATCATGTTTCACTTTATCACCTTAGAGGCATTTATAAGGCAGCCAATAAAGCTTTGAGGCTGACTAAACACACTGTGTGTTATGCATTTAAGCAGGTGGATGCAGTCAAGTGAGCATCTAAAGCAATCTTTTGCAACAACTTATAATGTTCCCCCGCTAATTACACAGAACTTTTTTTTATTTTTTAACATTAGATTCCTAATATGTTACCTCAATACTGGCTGGCTTTAGACGTCACATAGTGCCAAAGACAGAGCTGAAAGAATAAAAGAGGTGTGTCGCAAAAAAAAAATCTATGTGCTAAGCAAAGGAAAACATGGTGTTCCCTAGAAAATGTAATATTCATTTCTCTGTTTACATTCATTTTTTTCTATCTTGATCAGAATGATTAAATGTCAATATTAAAAAAGGGGGAAGAAAGAACAGCTGCATATTTTCTGCAACAGACAACAATAATACTACAGTATGTCTGGTCGACTAATAGGACATTTGAATACCATTAAAATGGTTTCTGATTATTCAGAATTATAGTATATAGCATGTGTGTGTGTGGGGAGACGAGCATTTGTCAGTATCAGACACAGACGCTACTCCTTATCAGACTATTTTAAAACCACCAAGTACCACTAATGCTTCATAATCCCGGCTTTCTCTCTTTTCCTGCTCTGCACCATCTCTTTCTGATGAGGAGACAGTGAAGAAAGGAAAGTCAGGGCTAGAGCCCGAAGTGGTGGACAGAACAGGAGCCGTTTGAAGGTCATCAAGTGGAAGTGTGTAAGTGCACACGACCTGTAATCTTGTCAGGCAGTTGGCAGTGGACTCTATAAACAACTCCCAAAGGACAAAGAAACAGCATACACCCATTTCTGAACTGATCAATATATATTACGCTAACGTCGCAGAGACTTCAATGTGAACTTTGAGCTGCAGTGTGTGAAGGGGGATGATGTGTGCCTCTTGATATTCTTGTAAAAATAAGATTTGGCAAGATCGTCTCCCCCTTTTTATGCAGCCTTTCACTTGTTAACATGCACCGGTATGTGTGCACAGGTCAACGCCGGCCTCCACTGGCGCTGTAGGCTGCGGGGATTACAGAGAATGAGATTACTGCAGATTATATCCACCTCATGCTACTTTTGACCCTGGCTGCCTGCTTTTTCTGCCTCCTACAAAGGCCGCACTACATTTGACTTCATTCACAATGGGCCACAGTGAAAGGATCCACATGGAAAACGCACACCAAATGAAAAGACCACTGACGCAAAAATGACATGCAAATCTGAGTTCCCTTAAATTACATTTATTTATTTCTCTATCTTGGTTTGCAGTAAAACATGAGCAAAATATACATACAGAAAGAGCATAAAATGAAAATTGGAAATGGAATTGTAAGTATCTCGACATAGTTCATGGATGTCTTTCTTCAACTATCCTTGCACCATGGTCTTAGGCAATAGGATGATTTAAGACGAGGACATTAAGCGAGGTTTGTTGAGACTATTCCTTACTTCAAACATGAAATATTCGACCTTGTCTGACATTGGCGCTGGGCGCTCCTGTTTTGATTTGAAAGGTTTCTGAAGGTGTTGTGGCTGAAAGTTCTCTGAACGTGCAAGTCATTCTGATTCACCGTGTTATCAATTTGCTCATAATGCCTTACTTTTGAAACAACAGGCTCCAAGGGTCCAGAGAACTGTCACCACAAGCACAAGAAAAAGGAGGGATTCAAACGATGACAAAAAAAAAAAAACGCTTCTACATTAAACAAAGGTCCAACCAAGCCTTTAACATTTTGCCATTCTTTCGAATTTATGATAAAAACCTACCAGATAGCTCCCATGGCTTATACATTCTCTCCTCTTTACAATAAAATAGCGATAAAAATACTCTTTTTAAAGAAAACACTACTTTTTAAACTCTCATCATGACAATGCACCCAGGCGAAAATGCCGAAATATGATTGCGCTTTCCTTTTTCCTTCCTTGCTCTAGATGACACATGATTTTTGTTAAACCCTTCCAATAATTACATCATACAGCCACAGAAATAAATATATTGCTTTTTGAGGACATCTCCAAATTAACATGGGGAAAAGTGAGGACAGATAAATGGAGATAAGGAAAAACATTCGGTGACACTGGGGGAACAATACTCTCTGTCCACCAGGAGGCACTGTTATGTTGTAGTGAAACATCCTTTTGTGCGTATGATTATTATGTAAGTGCAGGCCTTTTTTTTTTTTTTTTTTTTTTAAAAAAAAGAAAAATCTGGGGTGTTTATTATAGCACGAGATCATTACTCTGCGATCTGCTGAGGATGTATCGGTGCAGCAGAAATCAACAAAATTGTTATGAAGCTCTTTGGTTGAAGGACTAATCTCACACGCACACAAGCAAAACAAGAAGTAGGTGAGATTTGCAGCTGTGATTTTTTACAAAAGGCTTCAGTTGCTTTACTAATTGATGTAGGACAAAAAAAAAATTTGAAATGAAAACCTGCTTTAGGAGCTGGTCGATAGTGAATCATGCGTTCGACACAATGAGGAGGAGTGGCAAAGTAGGGTAAAGCAGTTCATCGTGCCTGCTCTGGATTAGCCCCAGATTAAGGGATTATCAAGAAATTAAGTAACAGTTGCATGAATGCCAGAGGAGAAATGCGTGTGAACCGGTCGCTGGACTGTCGTAAACTGTCCCTCATTAAAAGGGAGCCTAAGATTTGAAGCACATCATTCATTATAAATAGTGAAGATTAGATTATCAAACACATTAGACCTAATTGTCTTGTTTCTTTGTGAATGTGGATCAGTAATCCTGTTTAGACATATTTGCCTAGATATTTGAGAGCATGCATTGCTCCGAGAGAAATTAAATTGTGCAGCCAGGCTAGGCCCTGATTTGAGCGAACATATGCGTGTGTTCCAAATTTTGCAGAGATGACATGGCAGGATTGCAGTGGCATCAGTACAATTCTGCAGCCAAAATCGTTTGCCTGAGTGAAAAATGTGACTCTGCAGATTTCTCCAGCCAAGATTAACAGCCGTTTCCTTCTGCACAACGATTAAATACTAACAGCTCCAGCACCAAATTCTGGCCTGATCTATGATTTTTTTATTTTATGTTTTTCCAGAGGTTGGTTGTTAGTGGTACCGTAGTTACTGAGATTACTTTGCATTCAGGCTGATTCAGTGGAGAAAATTCATCAAAAAAACTACTCCCGGTGTACTAAAAACTCACATATTTAAGAATCTAGTCACCATTAAAAGAATGGGGAAGATAAACAATTCAATATCCTAAACGATAATTGGTATGAATGAGACAAATGGAGCAAACTTAAACATTCTACATCATTATCCTCAAGAAATGTACAATAATTAATGTGACCCAAAAAAAAGCACACTTTCAGTGCAAATCAATACAAAATATAACAATGGCATCTACTTCTGATACATGAAATAGATGCAATTCACGCAAGAAAAAAAAACAAAACTCTAAGTATGTATGCGTCAGTTATTTACAAAAAGTGACACAAGAAAATACTTGTTAGTCAAACATTAGGAATAAAACAACAGACATAGAGACAATGTGTGTAATGTCACATTTGATATTCAGATGCTTGTTTGGAAACTTGGAAGTCACAGTACAGAAGTTTTAAGAGCCTCAAAAAATGTTGCAACCCAAATATGAATCACATTTTGTTTTACACGCTGCTCTCCGGTTTAAGAACCAGTATGAATATCAAATGATGCCACATAAGAATCACTGAATCTTCACATCTGAGGGATCCACTCAAGCATTCATAATGTACGCCACTTTATGAATATTGCACGTTGCATGCAACTTCCCGACCTACAGTATGAAATGGGGCCTGTGAGGGAACACACACGCAAACACACGCACACATGCACACGCACACACACACACACACACACACACGCGACTTAAAGGTTTCGCCCTCTGCCCTGCAGTGCATGAGGTTCAGTAAACTACAGTGTGGTCCCTCCTGGTGGTCAGCGGTTTATTTCACACTTGGCAGAGAGACGGAGGGTAACTAAAGACAATACACACAGGAAAAATGTCTTCATCTCTGCACCCATCCATTCAGATATATGCAAGTATGTTGGACTATTCTTTTAAATGCAACAAAATAGACGCACAGATGTAAGGTTATGATGTCGTATAAATACTGTAGATATACACATTTTGTGTTGTAACTTGTGTATATTCATATATATAGAGAGAGAGGGAAACTCTATAAGGAGGCAGCAGGAGGGGAGCAGCAATAATGTGGTAATGTTGCCGACCCTTGCAAAGTTTGAAAACACATCGTCCCCTTAGCTTGTCATGCAGTATAAACAGACGTAAACTCAAACTAATTTACAGGAGAGAATTTGTCCAAAAGCTCACAGACAGAAATAATGACAGGATTGCCACCCTTTTAATTCTTGCCTCACCTCGTCACACTAGACACACGCTTTCCCCCAAAATCTGGGGGTTGTAAACAGATCCTTCAAAGGGTGTGAATACTGACATTTGTTTCTGTGTATGTGCAGGGTTGCAGATAATGAAGACAGTAGTTTGGGTTTTTTTATTTGATTTTTATCTTTAGAGAGGAAAAGGTCAACTTAGTTGTTGATGTTGATCCTCAGCTTGAAAGACACTCTTCCAGCGAACTTGTCCCTATCACTTCCGATGGGAATGTTGTTGGCGTTGATCTTGCACTCGATATTGACATCCTCGTTGGCAGTGATGTTAAGGAACTTGACGGCAACCAAAGGCTGAGAGTAGTTCACCTTCAGGAAAACATAACCAGCTTTGAACACAGGAGCCAATGTGTTGTGTTGGTGGAAGCCACATTGGGATTTAAGACGCTGTCTTACCTGAGCTTTCTTGCCATAGTAAGGGTAATACATAAGGTTAAACGTGCCATTAGGAGGGAAGTACACCAACTCTCCGATTTTGTCAGAGTCTTCTCTCTGTGGGGGTAAAACAACTTCATCAGTCACGACGAGAACACTTCATATATGTGGGCAAGGAGGAGTTGAGCCTCATTAATCTCCTTCTTTTCTCCAAATCTTATTTGCCAACATACCCACACTCTACTTCACTAGTCTGTCTAATGCACCTCATCCTGATGCCCGTGACTAAAATCTACACAGCTACTACACATGTTCCGACATCATCTAAAGTCCAAAAACACAGACTCTGCCCCATTCTTACCCATTGATTTTTGCCAACTTTGTATCTCTGAGAGTGGACAGATTAATGGAACCCAAAGTGGGGGGAGGGGGACAACATAGACAAATGTAAATGACAAGATGGCATGCAACGTAGATGCAATAGTTTAAACATACAAACAGATACATAAAAGGGACTGGAGATGAGCAGTAAGGTGGCATGTTACAGACGTTTAAGGTGCCCTGTCCAAACTGCGACACTAATCCTTCGGTTGTGAAAGACAAAAAGGGATTACCTTTGCCCCGCAGGTGACGTACGGAGCCTGGCCATTATTTCCTGGCAGCAGCCCAATCACCTGGTGAGAAAGAAAGACAAAACGTCTCAGGGCACCATTCCCATTTCACTCATAACAATACTGATCACGTGCTCACAGCGGCTCATCCAAACAACTTCACACTCTGTCAGCGACGGGCATTTCAAGCAAAACTAGCCATCGACCAATGTGAGGAGATCAACCAGCAGCAGGGATAGTTACCAGCCAGCTATTTGGACCATTCTATTGCTGGGAATGAATGGGTACATTCCGAAAGTGCTGATCCTTGAAATGTTTGAAATTAGCAGAACAAAATGGCAGACTAAGATTTTGTGAAACCAGGCTTTGGTCGAATAGTTGTCCTAATTGGCCAAGAAGTAAAGTGGCGGTAGCAATGACAAGAGGCTGATCTAATTCGTTGCTTACATCCTTATCCCTTTTAGCATAGCATGAAGTAGTACGACAGGAATTAAGGCCTTCCCATAATTCCTTATGGCCTCGCTGTACTAGTAAGGGCAGCTGATTTTCTATTTTTTTTTTTTTTTTTTATTTGATGACACTTTACTGAGTGTACCATAGCAACAGAGAGCAGCATGTACCCAGCATGCCATTCATCAGTTAATAGCAGCCCCCTACTAGACATTACATGGCGTGTACTTCTGTCTGCAGTAATATAATCCTAATAAAAATGGTGCCTTGTTAGGAGATCTCAAGAGCTCACACTCGAGGCAGCAGGTCCGTAGGTGCACACGCCAAGTGTGAAATCAATGGTGTGAGTGGTCGTGAAGAATAATGGACATTTAAACTCAGACTTAAAGATAATGTTTTGTAAGATATGCCAGACATCAAGGATCATGAAATCATGCACGACTGATTTTTCTTTGTGTCCATTTTACTGGAATAATCCCCTCCTCATTCCCAACCAGTCTCATTTTCTCAGTCTCTCCATGTTTCCTAGCAACAGCATCCCATTCCCATCCCTTTTCCTCGTTCTTACCCGATTCAGCTTGATGATGATGCATGGCTTGCCCTCCTGGTATCCATAGTAACGGTCATTGAATCCAGAGCAGTCCTCCAGAACGGAACGGTTGAACTGACAGGAGCGCTTCGGGTTGTTCCTCACGTCGCCGCTGTCCTCCTGCAGGAAGTACTGGTCTGGGGTGCACTCGTCATTTTTCTGGAGCTGCATGGTGTCGTTGTACGCTGCAGGGGAGCGAGAGGACGGGGGTGGGCTTTATTTTGTTTGTAAAGGCATATGACTCAACTAAAACCCGCCGCGAGGCAATCTCCTACTCGCTGACTGTAAAGGAATGATCTCTTCTTAGGTACAAATGATTTATTCCAGACCGCCGGATGTTCTCCAGCGCTGAGCTTTTTAAGGCGAGAGCCAGACTTACGCTCCAGGAAATTGTCCAGGGCCTGAGCATACATGTCCCAGCTCTCCGTTTTCTGGACAGTGTAGACAATCTCAAAGGTCTCATCTGCTTTGGGTCTAATCACCATGCCTGTGAATGACAGAGAGAGACAGCGATAGTTCAAGACACCGCGGCACGGGCCGTGACCTGCATTCGCGCGGTTTGTCGCGCTTGTTGCTGCACCTGGTGTGGCGAGCCGGTCTTGCCAAGTCGGTTTATCCTCGTCCAAGGTCTGCAGCATGACATACATGGTGAGTGCAAACAAGCCAGCCAGGAAGATGTAGAAAACTACATAGAAGAGAAAAATGAGACCTGCAGACAGAGAGGGAGGAGAGTCGGATCAAGGGTAAGCACAATGAGAAGCGGAGTACTGTTGCAGAAGTAACAGATTGAATTAATCATCTTAATGGACCAGACACTGTCCATCGTGCATTTCACCCGGGGGAAATAAGAAGGTTCAATCTTTTCCATCTCTTCATTATGTAGCGTATAGATTTTTATTGTTTGATTTTAACACTGTACAGTCTAAAGAACGTTGCCGTTGTTGGAAAATATCTCACAAAACCGGTTTCTAAATTTTAAACTAACATCTAACCAAATGTAGCTTGTTGGTAGTTAACCAACCCTAAGGTAGAGTCCCAGCTAGAGCTGACCAAGAAGTCAACTGATTTAGATTCTCAGATTAACTGTTTAATAAATGGTGCTTTACATGCAATGTAATTCTAAACTACATCAATTAAGCACTTCAAATAACTCTTAAACTTAACAAGAATTTTACTTATAATGTGAACACTGATATGTACTGAGCTTGCCGAGAGCCTCTCAGCTTTGTTTGCTGCTAAACATTATTAAAAAAAATGAGATTCACTACTTTGCAGTCATTGCTGTAATCAGGCTTGTATGCCTTTGAAAATGCGACTGTGCATTACAATAGAAGGCAAATGATTCCTGTATGCCGCAACATTATGCCAACATCTGCAACTTTAGATAAGTGCTCTCCATTTCATAATTACCCCATTGCACGAACACATGGTTAATCACAAATAATCTCGATTCTGAATCGGTTTTAATGAAAAGCTGTGTGTTGTGTTGCGCCTGTGTGGTCACTTTTTGGGAAAACATGTTCACAGGAAGTCAGTTAATCTTCATTACAACAGAGGCGTTTCATTCCATCCGTCAACATCTGCCTCTCGTAGTTAAACTATTATTTAAAACAACACATGGTATAAATTGCATGATTTTGTTTACTTAATTAATTAACGGTTAAAACAGAAACTGAATGTTTGTTTTGCTCATATTCTCACACCACAGAGGTGGTCCATTCCCAAGCTTGGTTAAAATCTTCCACTAAAAACAGGATATGAAGGGCTGTTCTCTGACCAAATTTATCATAGAGTCGTCCTGTCCACTGAGGGAGAGAAATGACGACGCTGCCCGTCCAGAGATCAGGTCACAGGGTCAGCAGCCTACAGGTCATCATAGACGAGGCCTAAATCATTAAGTGTAAAATGACCAGAGTAATGTTAAATTAGATACCACTTAAAGCTGCAATTTAAGATATTTTTTCTTATTTAGAAATGCTTTAAAATGAACTGCCCTTTTTCATTGTGTTATCAACATGATACAGGTATACGTCACAATATTTCCCCTCAAAATCTTTTCAGAAATGCTACCACTGGGCAACAAAATCAAATATCACAATATTGCGGACATATATCGTGATATCTTGTTTAATTAGACTGTTGATAAATAATCAGTGGTTTATCTATTGGATTTATTGACTACAGTGGATGAAGACAAATACTACAACACTGGGATAAGTTCAAAAAATGACACAATTTTTACTGTAAGGCAGGGAAAGAAAACGGGAAAAATCCAACATTTATGTCAAATTATGATCAAAAAAATATCTAAAACCTCAGATGATATTTAAATTCTCATACACGGATAAAGACATATATTATGTAACCTCGAATGGAGCCATATGAATGTGGAAATGCACCATTTTCACTGCTGTAATTTGCTGTTGTACAGATGTTAGACGTAACCTCTTTGAAGAGACGGCCAGTCCGCCCAATAATCCGGTGGAGTGCTGATTGCTACATATCAAATACTTGCAGCTGTTTGGTCCCATTAGAGGTGTTTGAGTCTACACAGACAGCAGGACCACAGACCTCCTCCATGGCAAAGCCCTCATTTTAAGCATCGACACCTGAGGCCAGCACTGGGTAGCTTCTGAGTCCTCTGACCCTGAACCTCTGCTGCATGGCCCCCAGCGTCGAGCCCTGTCATTCTGTCAGCAGTGCTCATCTGTCAGCACACACACTCAGGCCTGCAGAAATCCATAACAAAATGTCAAGGGGAAGCTTCCCCATCGGGAACAATTACAGAGGTCTGGCTTAGATGATTTAGAGCTTTTGTGTGCCTGTTTTTCATAATTCCTAGAATTACTTCAACCCAAGGTGAAATGAATGAATGGTTGAGTAGGATGGCATAGAGCATTCTGTCTGTCACGTGGAAAAGACCCAAGCTGAGTCATTAAATATATAGAGAGTCAGCTGCACGGGCCACGGGGCAGCCGGAGGCACTACAGCGAGGGATCCATCAGAAATGAGATGCGACAAAGCGAAGTGTTCAGGTGTTTTTTGTGTCATCCAGATGGGTCGTTGTGCTAACCGCAAACATGACACCGCCCCAGGGAGGCTGAAAGCGCACACGTGCATATGTGGTCGAGCGTGCAAGCCGGGTGGCTCCCCCCCCGGTAAGGAGGGTGTTAGGTTTACAGTCTGCCCTCTTGGCGCACGCCGATGATGGACAGCGAAAGCGTCTCCGGTTTTATTTGCAGACGGCAGTTGAAAGCAAAGAACAAAAGGTTCGGGGTGAGTGTGTTCAAGCATCCCACTCGTTCATCAGTAATAGTGGCGAACACATGTTGCTTTTCTTTCAGAATTAATTAGCAGGACATGATTGGTGATCAAACAGAGCTCCAAACTCAAAATGAGAAGCAGTCAATAGCTTTGAGCCATGGTTCTTGTAATCAAACCATTTATTACCCTCCAATGGGGGCTGTTTTGCCTTTGTCAATGTTAGTGTGTGTGTGTGTGTGTGTGTGTGTGTGTGTGAACTAAATAGCTCCAAAACCACTGCATGGATCATTATCAAATGTTACAGGGAGGTTAATCCCATCGAAACCTTGAGCAGACTTATTGGAGGTCTATTGCATCAAAAGAGACAACCTGCTGGTGTGCAGGGTTGCAGCTCGCAGGAAGCTCAATTCAATCATGTATATAGTCTGCACAAGCACACACCAGGACCAGCATCATGGTTTCTCTCCCATTTGGACCTGTGAGGCTGGGTCCCTTTCTTTAAAAGCCTTTTGTTGCTCCTGAAGATGGGAGGCGCAGAACCTTCAATTAGTTCTATTTTCAATAAAGATAGAGATTTTGGTTTATACCGGTGGCCACGTAACAGAAAAACTGCAAGGCCGTTCTATTTCATCGAGCCTTTTTCCATATCAGAAGAGCTCTTTACACAAAGCAGAACACACGCAAGGAAGTGTTCTGCGTTTCATTCTCAAAGAGGCCTTTGATCTGCTGCTCTGAACGCGCGGCATAATTAGAAACATGAACAACAAATTCTCTTTCTGGACGGAGCGGACGGACTAAGGTGTTTTCTGAGTGAAATGAGTGGAAAGGGGATGAGCAGACTGTATAAAACCAGTGCAGTCAAACAAGTGGAAGTACAGCGTGTGTCACTAAGCGAGCGAGAAAGTGCAAGGTGAAAATCCAAGTATAGCAGACCTACATGTAGCGACAAAATGCAAAAATAGCCTAATTAACAAGCCTTAGAGAGCACAGCTTAAAAGTGCCACCGGACTTTAAAGCACTTGTACACACTGAGCTGGATTAAGTTGGACACTGCGGGGGTATTCCAGGAGGAAGCTACAGTCACTTATTCCCAACTCTGCTCCAACACAATGTCCATTCATGAACGAGGGAAAACCCGCTGTCTGCATCATTCCAACCACAAAAAAAGAATCTGGCCTAACTGAGACCAAGTCCCTGGTGAGGACATAAAAATAAAGTTCCTCAAAAGTGATTGTTAGATTGTAAATTGATACCTCCCCCTCACAATCAGCCAATGAAGTCATTAGATTAGGATTAAATTGCTTGCTGAGTTACACTCATTGGGAGGGGCCAGGTTGGAGGCGATACAAATAG
>KV751332.1:3749981-3781256 GCA_001698575.1 Mola mola | reverse complement strand
TTTAAAAAAAAAAAAAAAAAAAAAAAAAGGCATAAAGAAAACAATAACACAGCTTAAAGGGAGTCTTGCATAAATTTAAATAAACAACTGTTGGGCTGTGCCTTTCTTTAGAGGGCTTACCATTAATTAGGAGAACTATATGTAATGCATGGACTGGCTGCAGCAGATAAAGTACTTAATCGTTTAGAAAAAACAAGTGACCAAAGTTAAGTTTATACAGTATATGCTACATAATATGTATTGATTACAAGTATGAAAATGGAAATAATTGCTACATTTCCAATACAGTTGTACATATCTATTTACATTACATTAAGGTTTAATTTCTCCAAAGCGTACACCATGTTTTGTGCAGATTGTTCCAGCATTCTGTTTGAGGTGATCAATACTCACAGTCTTATCAGTTGCACCATATTGTACAGTCTGAGTTGATGGGTGTCAGTGCTCATTTTTTTTTCCTTGGTGGAACAATCACTAATGTGCAACTGTGGATAAGCATGAGCAGTGAAGTCTTTGTACCATTGATTCTGAATCTATATTTGGCTGGACTGCACAGTATGTGCCATCTGTCACGTCACCTTTTCTATTGATACCCCAAGCAATATATTTATACAACCACATGTAATCATACCGAAGATCTGCTGTACGTAAAAGTCAGACATGATCATCTCTACACATATTCTTTTACAATACTGTATGTCTATTGTGACATGCAGAGAATGACACAGTAAATATGACTTATTCAAGTCTTAGATATGTATGTTAGGCTAGTTGACACAAGTTTTAAGTATGTTGCTCCAGAATTGGGAGCATATTGCTATAAAATTGCAGAAATGTTGAGAAAGTAAATAGATTTACATTACAAATATGCAAACAGTTACAGTAGGTAGCTTTTACTCTTCAGAGATGATTATTTGCATCCACAATGACAATCTATTGATACCAAGACATCTCATATGCATTCACGATTTCAAGAAACACTTCAATAACTTATCAGTTAGGTTTACCCTTCTCATCTACATGGGATGTATGTTGGACAACATTATGTTGGAGAAAATACATTGACTTTATGTCTCAAGTAGTCAGGAGGCAATTTGGCCACATCACTTCTCAGAAAACTTCCCACCCATTATTGGTTAACTGGTGTCTTTGTTTTGTAGCAATAATACTGGCATTCTGTGACAGATCATTGGCAATTAGAACACATCAAAAAAAAAGGACATTTACCAAGTAGAAATCACCTGGGGAAGAGATGAATTTAGTCTGATTGTAATGCTCTTTCCTCACATTTATTGTTAACCAAACAAGGTCCGAGTCTTTATTAGCTTTTCTGTTCTCACACAAGAGGAAATTTCTCTCTGCCCATGTTTTACTCCCGTCTGTTACTAACTGTCCAACCATTTCCAAATCCTCTGTGTGTTCAGTCTCTCTTCGGTGCTGTCCTTTGCTGGCCTGTCTCTCCACCTCAGATAGCTGTGTCCCACACGACAGCCTGCGGCCTCTGGCAGGGTGGCGTGCCAGTCTTACGAGGCTCAGGTGTCCGTCTCCAGCTAGGGAGGATAGGCATGCTGTCCTGCTTGCACAGGCTTTTGTCAGGGCGCCTGTGGGCCTTGATCTCTTTGCACAGGCAGCGTTTACGCTCAATGACTTCCAGCAGCTTGCCATCTCTCTGGGTCTGCGTTGCGGATGGGGTACTGCCCCCACTGACATGAGGCTGCCCCTGGGCCAACTGGGCGAGCTGCTGGAACTGCAACTGCAGGTGGTGCTGCTGCTGAAGTTGCTGTAGCTGCTGCTTTAACTGTAGCTGCTGCTGGTGGAGCTGAAGCTGTTGCTGCTGCCGAGAAACACTGGGACTGCTGGGACAGCAGGGCGGTTTAGGCTGGGCCAGACCATGTAGCTGAACACAATGGAGAAAGTCAAGTCAGTGGAATAATGCAGCGTTCACATTAAAATCATATCACTGCATTTCATTCTCTACATAGCTTGCATGCTAACTGCAGTGCTGTTCAGGGACAGCAAGCCCTGGTACACGGTGAAGAAGTATGCAGTTCCCTGGGGCAGCCACCAGGATGCAGCGCAGCTTCATCTATTACAGGTTGAGGGAGGGTCAACCAGCCGCATGAAAACAGTCTCTGCAGCACACTAACACTGCGTCAGCACTTGCTATGCAGCCAGAATCTGGGCAAAATGTGCAGCTAGAGGACTGCAGCTCATCACTCCAAAACACAGAACAGCATGTTCTCTCAGCTGCTATTCTCTCTCTTTTCCGGATTTCATATTGGCCTACGTCATATACTGTACCTTTGAGGCTCTTGCTCTTTAGAGGCAGGCCAGAACCTTATTCTGCTCAGTGGGCATATCTAACAGCTATAAATAGATCTGCTGGGGCACTGTCTCTAGCAGAAGGGGAAGTAATAATGAGAACAATATTAATAATCTCTGCCATTTCTACCGTGAATGAAGGTAATGGAGTCTATAGTTATATGGCCGGGTGTTATATATTCACCTGATTTAGAGTTTCTCGTGCTGGTAGACTGCTCTGTCTCTGGACATCTCCTCCACTCACCTGTCTCACTCCGGCAGCTGAGGAGGAGCGGCCCAGCCGCCCCACTTCTGTAAGGAAAAAAAATATTAACCTGTGCGCCTACTAATGAAAAGACTGCATATAACTTTTCATTTTAACACACAGAGCTGTGAATGTCTGGCTGCACTTCTGAGTTGAGACAGAGCTTTTGTACATTATGTGTTCGAATCAAAATGTATTAAACAGGAGCACATAACTTATTTTTGGTAGCAACCCCAATCTCTAAAATCTGCTCTTCAACAGTTGTTGTTTATCCAGACTCAACAACACTAAGATCTTTGAAATTGATTTGAAGTTCTACAGACATATTTGCATTTGTTTTAAATTCTAACACTTAAATGACAAATGAGTGAAACTGAAATCTAACTGTCCAGCACTGGTGGGGTGGGACTTTCCTGTAATACTAGTAATGAAACTGCACCCTATATTTATATTTAAAATCATTTCTTAAGTGTTAACCAGGTTTGTCTCAAACAAGACCAAGACTCTTGCATGTTTGTTTGCAGGGATGTTCTTTTTCTGTTTCTGGCTCTGCTTCAAGGAAAAACAATACATTCAGTTCCTACACCAGGTAATCAGTGCCCCTCTGGTTCAATCCTTGAGTGCTAAAGCAAAGAGAATAACAAAAAGCTTCAAGACTTATTTCAGTGGAAGTGACAGAAGAGAGGAGGTAGTCTCTGCTAGTTTGATTCATCACCGAAACAGAAGAGTGACTCTTTTTGAAATAATGGGGGTTTAAAGTTGCAAATGCAATGACATGAAGAAACTAAGCTATCAAAACGAAGACACGGCAACAGAGGCAGCAGAACATTCCTTACGTAAATCTGAATTTCTAAGTAGGGTGTTGTGTTTAGATGCAATGACTAAAAGATTAAGAACACCAGTATTTGCATACCTCCATTGCGACAGGCCGGGAATGTCTGGCAGGGAAGAGGCAGACCAACTCTGGGCAGGGCTCTGAAACCTGGGGCACTGTCTGCGCCGGCCAGAGATTCACTGTGGGTCCTGCTGGTGGCACCACTGAAATGGACAGGGATGCCTGAATGGCCCCCTCGTGACCCCATGCCAAGATCATCCTTGTCCATTCTCAACAGGGCGTCAGCACTACCATTCCACGTACGCCCTTCATCCTCTGAGATGGGCGAAAGAAAAGAATGAACAATGAACTTAAAAGTCCTTCAAAAGCCTGATTATTTTTTTCTTACAGCCTCTACACTCTTACTTAAAATGAGCCCTGACTTACTCTCTGTATCTCTGCTTCCATGGCTGAAGGACAATTTCCTCTGCATTGGCCAGTAAGATCCCTCTTCTGCGGCTAAGCTGGCACTGCTGTCCCAAGGCATAAAGCCAACTTTGGAATGCAGGGAGGTGGAACCTGCATTGCTCTTGGATACTCCTTCCCCTACACCAGTGAGGCTCGAGGGCTGCTGCAGAGACGGCATCTGAGAGCTTCCTCTCAGGCTCTCGTAAGCCGGCGGTCTGCGAAAACCACCAGAGGGGTAGGTCCAGAGCAAGGGGCTGTCCGAGGAGGGAGGCTTGTAGGCTGGGAGGCCGTGAGGAGTGTGAGAGCGAAGATGGGGGCGAGAATGAGGACGCTGGGATGAGGTTAATGGCGTAGGGGTTGAGCTGGTGCTGCTGTGAGATGTTTGGCTGTTAGTAGAGTGATCCTGATCCATCTGTAAAGAGTGCGGCCCACTGTCCCTATCCCGATCTCTATCCTTGTCCTTATCCCTATTTCTGTCACTCTCCCTGTCTCTGTCTCTGTCCTTGTCTTTGTCCTTGTCTCTCTCCCTGTCTCTGTCTCTGGCCCTCTCCCGGTCCCGATCCCGATCTCTATCTCGGTCCCTGTCCCGATCTTTGTCCCTATCCCTGTCTCGGTCCCGATCCTTATCCCTCTCTCCTTTATCAGACTTGAGCAGGAAGCTGACAGACTTGCCCTCCTTACCCGAACTTGAGGTTTGGGTCTGGACCGTGGAAGTCTGAGAGCTGCTCTTGTTGGGAACAGGGGAGTCTCCTCTCTCTGGTTTACGATAGTGATGATAGTGCGAAGGCCGATGGTGAGGGTGGTGGTGGTGATGAGAGAAAGGGGAGGTGGATTTGGAGGAGGGAGGCAGAGGTGTGGAATGGCTCCTGGCTCTCAGTCCAGGAGCAGGGCATAACTGGGTGTCTCTGCTGTGTTTGTCCTGCTGGGCTACACCACCTGATGACTCCTTTGAGCCTGACAGGGATGTAGGTGTGTTAGAAGAAGTCGAGGAGGAGGTGCTGGCTTGAGTCGTTACACTGGATGTCTGCGTCCCCATTTTAGCAGATGCCTTGTTTTGCACCCCAACTCCGCTGGAGGCTGCTGCTGGCTGAGGGAAAGCCAGCAGTGGGGGCCGATGCTGTAGAAGGTTGGGGAAAGGGGCTGGGATCTTCGTGTTGGACTCTGGCTCGTTTTTACTGCCTTGCAGCAGGTAGGGAGTGGGGGCTCGAGGAGTGTGTGGACTAGTGGAGAGGACCTGGGGTACAGGGGTGGAGGATGCGGAGGAGGGCAAAGGAGACGAATGGGAGATGGAAACAGAAGCTTTTGGTTTGGAGTATGAGGGTGAGGAAGAGGAGGGGCGTGGCAGAGAGGAGGAGCTGCTGGAGGAGGAAGGGGTGACATGATAGTGTTTAGAGTTTCTCAGTTTCTCGTGTTTTGGAGGGAGGTGTCTCTGGGAGTCTCTGTTCTCCTGCAGAGGGTACTTCATCTCCTCATAGATGGCCTCGCTCTGGTCTGAATCAGAATCCGGCGTGGTGGCCACAGGGGTAACAGGATGGGGGGTGGCTGTCTGGCTCTCTCTAGTGAACACTTGGCCCACCATCTCTATGTAGACGGGCTCATCTTCACTGTCTCCTGTTTGAATCTGAGAGTCTGCAGCCTGGAAAGGCAAGGATGTGGCAGAAAGAGGCACACGTGGAGGAAGAGGGTCAAAGGAAAGCTGGGTGCTGGGACTTCTCTTGGGCTTTAAAGGAGGCACCTTCTTTGCTCCAATCTCTCCAGAGTCAGACTTCTTCATGGCTGTTGGAGAGAAAAAAAATCATGTAAAGAAAAGAAAAATTTTATCTATTAATGTACTCCTGAAAACACATTCCTTACCATTTTTCTTCTCTGAGTGTTTGGACTGTGAGTGAGTGGACAGAAGAGGCGGCGTCTCAGCAACTCCTCTGCTGTCAGCCGAAGAGGAGCTGAGGCGAGTGCTGGGATGACGCTTGGGTTTTGCTGGGGGGCAGCGGCCACCGTGCTGGGACTGGGTGTCAGAGTAATCTCCATTCTCCAGACCTATATCTCCGGCACCAACGGCATGGCAGGACTGTGAGCGTGGCGCCATGGCGGAGGCACAAGAGTGAGGCGACAGGTCCTGGGAGGCTGGCATGGTCATGAAACCCATCCGGAAGTGCCGGCGGAAAGAAGCCAAGTCTCTGACTTTGCCAACCGTGGCTGAGGGGTCGTTTTGGCTGGAGCTGCAGTTTAGGTATTGAGTGGGGAAGGTGAGGGGGAAATAAAAATACTGAAGCATGTAGGAATCATAGTTAAGTGCAAAAAAACAAAAACAAAAAAAAATCATGTTCTACTCTTTATATTGACCTCTCTCTTTCCTCACTCTCCCTTTGGTCTTCAAACATTACCTCAGCTGAAAAGAAATGCCTGCATGGTTTTTAATGCAAAAGGGAAAGCCCTGGAGGCTCCTTCATCTCTCTTATTCACATATCTTTCCATCTGAATTCCTCGACATCTGGTTTCACCTCAAACACATTCAATTAAAAAATCAATTCCCTTGTCAAAAACACCCTTTGTGTGCACTGTGCTGCTGGAATTCCCTTCTTTATACCTTTATATTCTCAACCCACCCATCTGTGGCCTGCTCCCATGATCGCCAGAAGCTTTTAATCCGTTACCATGGGAACAGTTGTGTTTTTCATATATTTGATAGCTTGTCTTTGAAATCATCAATGATATGAGCTCCCGCAACAATAAATAAAACTGACAAGGAAAATCTGACAAAACACCGTGGTGTTTCAACAATAGAACTTGTTCGCCCAGCAATAGAACTGCAGTCCCTCACTAAGCTAAGTGTGAGATGGGCATAAAGATAAGGTTTTATTCAATTCTATACTGGATCAAGTTGCTTGTTATTATCTGCTATTTAGCATGCATAACAGTCAGTTTACAAAAAAAGAATTAATTCATTTAATAACAAGAAGAATACATTTTCTTTCTCAAATTAGAAATAAGATCCATGGGCCTGCTGAAAGTCTCAGCTCAGGCATCGGTGTCAGTGATTCAAGCAATTGACGAATCAGTGAGGTTTGAGGTCAGCTGAAGTCACCAAAGGGCTTACAAAATGCTTTCGGATAACCCTCTGCTTGCTTCTTTGCTTTAGATACATATGCTCCAGTGGTATGGTTATTCTCTCCAGGGGTGTTATGCAGTTTTTCCTCACAGTAGCACAAATTCCTGGCCTTTAAAGCTTTGATCGGTTCACTTCCTTTCACCACACAACAGACTTTTCATTTGACAAGACTATTGTGAGGTTACAGTACTTAAACCAAATGTCAGGAGGAAAAATACCCATTAATCGTCAGTGGTGAAAATACCACAAAAAGAGGAAAAGGATATTAGAATTTACCGCAGTTATGTGAAGCCACAGCATTATCAGGGTAATCTTACACTGCATTTGTACTGATCGTATCTCAGCCACTATTGGACACAGGGGGCACATCTGGTTATCCACATCTGTGTCTAAACATTTGGGGTTGCAAGAAACAGTGTTACTGAGTGCGGAATTAAATAGCTCGAATGCACGATTATTTGTTGTGCAAGAGATTCATCATAGCACATAACAGCGACATATGACTCCGGGTCACACCACGCTCGCTTTTTCATCACTTGCGATTCCTGTGAGGCGCGGAAGCACAGAAGAAGACAACTGGAAATAGTGATTTGCAGCAAATGACAGCGCACAGCCTCAGCTTTGCTTCTGCTGCTCGCTGCTGAAAACAAAGGAGCTCCAATTTTTTACCTCATGAGATCTCTTTTGTAAGGCTGTTTATGTTTTTGTGTGTGCGATTTAGCAACAAAGAGTGTTTGCATTTGTACAAAAGATGTTTTCGCCCTTCAATGCCTGTGGAAGTGCACTTGTGACTCTTCGCAATCGACCGTTACTACAAGGCCAAATTTAATCTAGAACACAGGCTGCACAGCTGCTTCTGGTAGCTTAAATTGCTCTATTTGTTTCTTACTTCTCTGGGCAGAAGAAGCTCTCAGTATGTTATAAAACAGAATTGAAACCCTAACCTTTTTTTCTTGCTACACATTGAGTCAAAGCGCATTAATACTTTGGCATTTACATTAATGTGAAGGTATCCTATAACAATCATGTTTCGAATCTGGTCAGTTCTTTTCTAGAGAAATAAATCTTGTTTCCCATTACATGGTAGAAAAACCCTTATCCAGGCAACTTTTTAATCAGTCTTAGACTGTGGTGATATGTTGTACAGGCATACTTCAAGTGCAGCTCTTAACCCTCTCAATGCTGCTTTCCGTTCTGCACTTTGTTTTATCACTGATGGTTGGGTGGTCGTCGCTCTCTGTGAAACATGATTTTCACATGAATTTATTTATAATGAGGGCTACCTTCATGTATGTCCTCCATCCCAGTCTTGTCCACTGGACCACATTCTGGTCATACTAATGACTGGCTAACGCTTCATATTCCTCATGTATTTTTACCTGTATCGAGCACCTGGACCCTACACTGAATTTTTATCTGAATTTTCAGTTTCTCTCAGCTTTGGTCCTCAAAACAGATAAAGTCATTATTGTAGGTGACTTTAATATCCATGTAGACATTGAAAACGACAGCCTTGGTACGGCATTTCTCTCACTATTAGATTCATTCGGCTTCTGTCAGTGTGTACAAGAATCAACACACACTTTTAATCACACCCTTGATCTTGTTCTGACATATGGCATTGAAATTGAGCATTTAAATGTCTCTGCGCAAAATCTGCTTTTATCAGATCATTATCTTCTAACATTTGAATTTCTGCTCATCAACTATAAACCAAGAGTCACTAGTTATTATAGCAGATGCATATCTGAGGACACTGTTGAAAATTTTAAAGAAATTATTCCCTCTGCATTAATTTCAGTGCCATATCCCAAAATAACAGAGGAGTCATATCTTAAATTTAGCCCCTCCCAGCTTGATCACCTTGCCGATTTCACTGCCGGCTCTCTACGTGCTTCACTCGATTCCATTGCCCCAGTTAAAAAGAAAACAAAACCAGTAAAGAGACTAGCTCCGTGGTATAATCTTAACACTCGCAAGTTAAAACAGAAAACTCATAAACTTGAAAAGAAATGGCGTTCCACTAAACTGGAAGAGCCACACATGGCCTGGCAGGATAGCCTTAAAGTATACAGGAAGGCCCTTCGCCGAGCAAGAAAAGACTACTATTCAGCGTTGATAGAAGAAAACAAGAATAAGCCCAGGATCCTTTTCAGCACTGTAGCCAGGCTGACTGAGAGCCATCATTCTATTGAACCATGCATTCCTAGAGCCCTCACCTGTAATGATTTTATGAACTTCTTCAATAATAAAATTAGACTTATCAGAGAAAATATCCTACACTCCACAGATTCCAGTTCAGCAACAGGAATTATAGAGGCTGTTATTAGTCCTGATGTGTGTTTGGAAAGCTTCCATCCAATTGACCTTAAGGAACTAACGACAACATTATCTTCATCTAAATCATCAACCTGTATACTAGACCCCATACCTACTAGGTTGCTCAAAGAGGTTTTACCCCTAATTAGAAATCCACTACTAAACATTATCAATCTATCCCTTGTAACAGGTTATGTGCCCCAGTCATTTAAAGTAGCTGTAATTAAACCGCTCCTAAAAAAACCTACCCTAGACCCAGAAGTTTTAGCCAACTATAGACCAATATCCAACCTCCCCTTTCTTTCAAAGATTCTAGAGAAAGCAGTAGCGAAACAACTATGTGGCTTTCTTCAGTATAATAGTCTATTTGAAGAGTTTCAGTCAGGTTTTAGAAAGCATCACAGCACAGAAACGGCATTGGTAAAAGTTACAAATGACCTCCTCACTGCATCTGATGCGGGACTTATCTCTATACTAGTCTTATTAGATCTTAGTGCAGCTTTTGACACTATCGATCATCACATCTTACTACAGAGGATGGAACACCAAATTGGCATTAAAGGATCTGCTCTAAGATGGTTTAAGTCCTACCTATCTGATAGATATAATTTTGTTCATGTTAATGATGAATCATCAAGATATGACAAGGTTAGTCATGGAGTCCCACAAGGTTCTGTGCTTGGACCATTACTATTTACTCTATATATGCTTCCTGTAGGTAAAATTATTAGAAAGCACTCCATACATTTTCACTGTTATGCAGATGACACACAACTATACTTATCAATGAAGCCAGATGAAACCCATCAGTTAGCTAATCTACAGTCATGTCTTAAGGACATTAAAAACTGGATGTTTCATAACTTTTTAATGTTAAACTCTGACAAAACTGAAGTCATTGTGCTGGGCCCCAAACACATTAGAGACTCATTATCCAGCAACATAGTTAATCTGGATGGCATTGCCTTGGCCTCCAGCACCACTGTCAGAAACCTGGGTGTTATCTTTGACCAGGAGCTGTCTTTTAAATCACATGTTAAACAGATTTCAAGGACCGCCTTCTTTCACCTCCGTAACATTGCTAAAATCCGGCACATCCTGTCTCAACAAGATGCAGAAAAACTAGTTCATGCGTTTGTTACTTCCAGGCTGGACTACTGTAATTCTTTATTTTCAGGTTGCCCTAACAAAATTTTAAAAACTCTTCAGTTAATCCAAAATGCAGCAGCGCGTGTACTGACTAGAACTAATATCAGAGACCATATTTCCCCCATACTGGCTTCTCTGCACTGGCTCCCCGGTTAATTTAGAATAGAATTTAAAATCCTTGTTCTCACCTACAAAGCTATTCATGGTCAGTCACCATCTTATCTTGAACAGCTCATAGTACCCTATCGCCCATCCAGAACCTTACGCTCCCAGGATGCAGGGTTATTGGTGATCCCAAGAATTTCCAAAAGTAGAATGGGAGGCAGAGCTTTCAGCTATCAAGCTCCTCTCCTGTGGAACTATCTTCCAGTCTTGGTACGGGAGGCAGACACACTCTCTGATTTTAAGAGTAGGCTTAAAACCTTCCTTTTTGATAAAGCTTATAGTTAAGGCTGGCCTATCTAGCCCTTAGTTATGCTGCTATAGGCTTAGGTTGGTGGGGGAACACTCCATGATTCACTGAGCTTTCTTCTCTCCCCCCTCTGACTCCGACTCCTTCTCTGCTCCTGTAAATGTCCATATCCTTACACTAACTTTACTTCTTCCCCGGAGTCGTTGTGCTTTACCATCCTGCAGGTTTTTCTAGGTCGCGGTGGGAGGTGCTGCTGTGGTCCTGCCTGATGCCCCCTGGCCACATTAGGAAAGGAGATCCTGTGACTTGGATCCTGTGACTTGGATCCTAGGCTGGATTTCCAAGTGCAAATCGGGACCCACAGATCACAATGGCTTCTGGATCAATAGACTACACCTGCTTCTGGACCACTACACTTCACATATCCCTGGATTTACAGATTCTACATACTCTTGGACTCAGCAACACCCAGATCTTCCTACATGGAGTACAATGACTCCTGGACCAACAGAGTCCACCTGCGTCTGGATCACTAGACTTTCCATACATCCGGACTTATAGAATCCACAGACTCTGGGACTCATGGATGTTTTATACATTCTAAATGAATTGTTGTTATCATGTTTTTGTGTTCTGTACAAGTGACATTTATTGCACGTCTGTCTGTCCTAGGAAGAAGGATCCCTCCTCTGTGGTTCTTCCTGAGGTTTCTTATTTTTCCCTGTTTAGGGTTTTTTAAGTTTTTCCTCACCCGGTTCGAGGGTCTAAGGGCAGAGGATGTCACATCTGTACAGTTTGTCAAAGCCCAGTGAGATAATGTGTAAATTGTGATTTCGGGCTATACAAATAAAATTTGATTTGATTTGATTTGATTTGTTTAGTTCAATTTATTATTTTTTTTAACTTGTATGTTTATATTAATTTTTTAGGTTTGACACCAGTGTACTGTTAATGAGGGCTTTGGTCTCAATACACTCTCTGGCAGTGTAATGTAAAGTTAATAATACATGACCATTAAGTCTCTAGCAGGCCATCAAAACCCAATTGTTGTGCTTTCTGAGGATGTCAGATACCGATGATCATGTTGCTATATGGCTTGAACTGCCAACACAAAGTGTCAATATCTCGCAACCCCGGGAAGAAGATTCAACATTTTACAAATGCTCCTTTAGAGCTGTTTGGAATGTTTAAAAATACACCTTTTTTTTTTTTAATCAATTACAAGATATACAGTATATGCTTGGTTTTCTGATGCAATAAGTTTAGCATACAGACTAGTGGCAAGACAATCATCAAGGATGTCGTGAATCCCGAAGAAATAGTCTTACAAATGCAAATACAATATATAAAGAGTGAAAGAGGTTTGACTTTCTTAAAATGCTGATACAGTTCTGTTACATTCTGCCTCCCTTTCAATTCCTTGACCTAGCCTTCTGCCAGATTGTCTTTGTTGCTTCGTTTCTTAAGCCTCTGAAACATGAATCCTGTATCTTTGACCACCTGGATCTGTACCTGTCTGTCTGTACCGTTTCTTTGGATTCAGCTTCACCTCTCCATAAATCCCAGAATTGTTGTTGGCTGCATTTGGGTCCAGTCTCCACTGTCTCTAACGATAACATTTCTTTCATTGCTGCATTCTCTACAGTAAGATGAGCGTTTTCCGCTCTCGCATTGTTTTAATGAATTTTTTGTTTTAGAGAATAACTGAAACCTTAAATCCAGGAGAATTTAATAGCTCTTTTGAATTACTTGTACATGATCTGATTTCTGTGCACATGTCTGTCTTCACATGATGCGACGTGCTGTTTTATTCATGAATAGAGCCTAATCAGTAACAGTTAATCAATCAGAATTAATCACAAATGGCTAAAGGAAGTTTCCTCTCCTTCAATCTCGCTTTGCCAGAGTCTGAATTGGTAATTTATTCTTCTGCATAAACAAACACAGACACACCCTTTATCTAGTATATTTTTCTGTCTTTGTTACTTCAAAAACCACAGATGAAGGTCACATATTGATCCGAACCCCCACAAGAAAGGAGCAGGGAAATTCATACTTCATTGTCCTTGCCAGTCAAACCATTTCAGGTCATCTGCTGCTCTCTGTAGCCTTCTGAACGACACCTTCAGTGGATTTATCTTTAGAATCCTGAAATGCCACCTCATCCTCAGGGTGTGAGATGCTCCACAAAAGCCTGTGATGACAAAGGTTTTGCTAAGATCCACTTTCAGTAATTTTGTCCCTAGCAGCTACTGTACCGTTTCTAATTTATCTTTTGTGGGGCAAGAGTGGGTTATGCTTAAACTGCTGAACAAGGCTATCCATAAGAAGATGATATTTGAGAATGTCCACTGGGGGCAAATCCGAGCATTTAGAGCCGCCGTTTCATGTTAAAGTTTGAGATGGGCTCAAATCGAGCAGCTGACACTGGGCGTGTAGCTGTCCTCATTCTGTTGGACCTTACTCACATGTTTGACAATGACGAGTTGTCCACTTATGACTCTGTGTCCACAATGAAGAACCACACAAACAAATACTTTCCACATCGCAGTGCTGCTTCGCCTTGTCTGCCTGAGTCGTTTCAGACATTGACCTTAACTTTTAACCTTTAACCTATCAATGTGACAAAAATGTCACAACAAAACACATGAATGAACTCAAGACATTCTGAACAGACTTTGGAGGCACTTCATCATCTTATCATGATGGTTTGTATAACGACATCCTCCTCTGTAAGTTTCCCTATTGCAGTTCATTAGCACTTCAGCATCGGGCCAATGATTAGATAGAGTTGAATACATTTCAGCCGTGACTCGAATTTGCATATTTCATGATAGAACAAACTTTTGCTCAGTGTTAATGCAGTATGAAATGGAGATTTAGACTCAAATCTTTTCAGTAGATTTATCTACTTATACCTGCTCGAACTCCAACCTTTTTTGTTTTAATTACATGCTTTGGAATTAATCATAATTATGGCTTATACAGTTACACTGAAATATTCTAATATTTCAAAAACATTTTGAGCTGTAGGCTACTACAATTAAAATAGTAAAATACTTGAAACATTTTATTTTACTATCAATGAATATATTAAATGTTACATTTCTTAAATAACTGATGAAAAATCACAATATACAATTTTTTTGAGATGCTAAGGTCACCCATCCGTTAGTTTGTTTGTCAACAGGATTATGAATTCTTAAATAACTGATGAAAAATCACAATATACAATTTTTTTAAAATGCTTTCTTAAATTTAAAAAGAAAATGCAATTAATTGTGTATCTACCACTTTCCTTCTCTGCTAAGGTCACCCATCCGTTAGTTTGTTTGTCAACAATAATGGACGGATTTCAAAATTTTTTGCTGGGAGGATTGGGAATAGGGGAAGGAAGGACCCAAAACATTTTGGTGTATATACGAGATTTTTAATTTAAAGGTTGAAGTGCCATTCTATACCCGTACTTCGCCTTATGAAAAACTAACATAATCTACAAATGATTTAAAAAATGAATGTATTCGTCCATATTTTAATTTAGACTGTAAATCCTATTGTCATTTACATAAGTTTCATTATATTTTGAATTTGTCTCCCATTCCCTCATCTTTGTTGAATATTCTACTTGAATATTGATTACTGAATTGCTTTTAAAAAGATTTGCAGGCTATTTTAGTCTTCATTTTATGTTTTTACACACTAGAGGTACCAGGTTATGCCCATCGCAGCCCAAACTCACTAGTCTCATAATTATGGCTGGTAGTCGTCATTGCTGGGAATCATCTGTCTGACTGGATCAACACATTCATTTCTTCATTAAGCTCATTAAGCTCTTAAAACCCACTTATTTGCTATTTATCTCAACAATTTCCTCAGCCGGCGGGGATTTCTCCCCTAAGGGCCTTGGTTGTCAGACTGTTTATCTGTGTCCGTCACACTGCTTTCTTTGTCCCTGTACCCTTTCTTACTCCAACTTCCTCTGCAGTCATTGCAGGTCCATTTGATGTCCATCCCTTTGTCCTGGTGCAGCTCCATCCATGACCCTGTCCTGTTGCTAGTCATCGCCACCCATGTTATTCTTCTCACCTTTGTGGCTCTGGCTCTGTTTTCATTGCTCATCATGTCCCGCTGTCCCACTTGGTGCCCTACACCTCCACCGGTTTGATTCTGCCGCAATCTCAGCTGCCAACACGAGTGCCTCCAATTACTGCCTTGAGTCAGGAAGCACTGGATGTCACTCCTAAACAAACTGCATTGTTGTCTTTGATAGTCTCCTTCTCCTCTGTGGCACAAATAGCCCCGAACACAGTCTGGAGCTGGGTGAATTATTGGTAAGTCACATTTGAACAGTAGTCTCTCCTCTTTCCCCTGAACACATGCTCAGATACACAAGATCTACTCCATTATCATTTATTTGTTTGTTTTTTTAGCCTCTCTAAGCAGGCCTGTGTAAAATCTGGCCAATTATCTGAAATTCAATAACTATTATCAAGATCATTATTAATAATATTATTGCAGCACTTAAGTCTATAATGTGTTATGATTAATTTTCTCTTCTGTTGGAGGATGTCCAGGCTGGACCTGATACATCAGGAGCTGTGTTGCAATGGAGGAGAAATTAGAGTGCTGCACAGATAATACACCCTGTTTTGTTTTACTTTTTATATTCTGAAGAAAATTCCCCCAATGCCCAATAAATTATTACTACTGCTGCAAAATTAGCTGTTCATGCTTCGGAAGTTGTTGGGTAGTTGAGACCAGTGTTTCCCAACCTCCAAAGGCTCACAAGATAAACCTGAAGGGTTGTGATGGGTTTAATAGGGGTGGGCTGAAAAACAGATCTGCTACATGCTGTGCTTTGTTTGCGAAATATTGGCTAATTAGACCTCTTTGTCTTTATCTTTAGCGATGACCTCTTTATGTGGTGGAATGGCTTATGATGCATGTGAAACACAACAAGAAAGTGCAACAAAACTGCTTTTGTAAGGTGTCACAAGACCAAAAGATGCAGAACCAACCGGTTTAACCAATGTGCCGTAGGACTGATATGGTGAGTGAAGGCAAACTGGGATTATTTTTGATAGCCATCGCGATTAATGATATGATTTATAATTAGTGGAAATTTTTGCATTTCATTTTTACAGAAAGGAAACTATTCAAATCATGTCGATGTGACATTTGCTCAGATTTGCACCAAACATGTTTCCTTCCATCTTGGAGAGATGTAAGAGATTTTTAGCACAGGGCATTTCAGAAGCACTGCAGAAATTCATTATTAGGCCGTTTTGTCTCATATTAACCTTTATAAAGGAATTCAAGCGCCTTGTGATTTGGACATTTAACCCTACTAGTGGTGTGCTGTGTTCTATATGTTTTCTTATGTATATTGGCTAAAAATTAAAGCAAGTATAAAAATATTTCCCTTTGTACTCATTACTTTCCATCTCTGCCCTTAATTTAATATTTCATGCATTTATTCCTGCTACAAGTTCTATAAAACTCTTTTAAGGCAACCTTTCCTAATCCTTTTGTGTGTGAAAAACCTACACACAGCTTCTGTCTTCACCGTTCACATGACACATTGTGCGAATTAAAACAAATGGCCTTACTAAAGCTGAAAGGTTAAAGCCTCCGATGAAAGTGCGCAGCATCAAGACAAAATATTAACACAAGTATTGAGATAAATGAGGAAACAGCTCTATTTAATCTTCTTTTTCACCAGCTTTGGCCTCCTTTTTCCCCGTGACATTTTTGCTGACATTATAGTAGTTTATCTCATCTACAGAATATATTAACTTTATTATGAAGCTCTGCTATGCAAATTTGTCCAAGACTGTTAAGGTAAAGTCTTCTGACTTCATGAACTGTGCTTGGAATTAAGATTTTGAAATTAAGCTCATTCATGCCGGCTAAGAGGTTTATATCTCCACTGAACTGAACCCTAATGTAATCCCATATATGCAGAACTCCTGCGAACTGATCCTCACCTCTGTTTACTTCCCTCTTGGTCCCTCTGCCGCCAGTCCAAACGGCTCTTACGATACAGCAGGTTCATGTCGCTGCGGGTTCTCTCCTCCTCACAGCCTATCACAGCGCAGTGTAGCCGCTTGCTTCGCCGTTCTATGTCACGCAAGAAATGCTCGACTGCCACATCCTGGGCAGAGCCAGAGCTCATGGTAGAGAAGAAGGCTCTGGTACGTCTGACACAGGCGGCCTCCTCCAACTCACCTAAACAAGAAGAAGAAAGGGCAATGTTGGAGCTCATTTATCATTTAAAAACATGTTTCCAGCATACTCTCAGATGACAGTGATTGTTTTGTAATGTGACAACGCACTATACAACCCAAATTACCGGCTGAACTTAAGGGGAGTCGTTCCTTGTCGTGCTCATTGTGTCCCAGCAAACTCTCCTGCCCATTACACTAACTGGCAGCCTTCACGCAGAGATACGGTGATGCATGATGATGGAGGTTGCAGTTTTGTTTACACCAACCTCTAGCGTATCACATAAAAACTATTTATATTTTCATTATCCACTTATGAATATTTGAGTAAGCATGGTAACTCAGCTGCAGAGTGTCTCTGGCTGCAGGCCCTGGGTTGGCCTAGCTAAGCCTGTCTGCTAGCCAGACAGTAATGTGGTGTGTCATATGTAGCGCATGCACAGCTTCCTACTCACGCTCACCCCATGAGAAGTCAGGCCTGTTGTGGGGTAGATATCCGAGGGCCCGACAGTGTTTTCATGCTGGAGAGTCGGAGCATGCAATTGGCTAAGAAAAGTGCAGCTGTCAGCTGATGCATGTTTCCAGTGTTTTCCATCATAAACAGAAACAGAGATTTGTTGTTTTCTTATTGGTGGACATTCCCGCAGCATCATTGGTGCTTTAGGCATCAGTTTGTTTTGAGTTGAGCAGCACTGCTTTTGATACAAACTGAATCAGGGGTTTATATGAAATTAAACTTAACTTCATATAATGTATTTGCAACAACGGTGGAGGAACGATCTGAGCACAGATTTCTGCAGACTACTAATATAGCTCTGACAGGTGTTTTACACTAAAGGCTCTAAATTCGGGTCTTACGTATGGTTAAATGTTGTAGCAATAATGTTACTGTATGTCCATGTCAAATAAACTAACTACACTAAACTAGGATTGTTATTACTAATTAACATAAAGCAGAAAAAGAATTGGTTCTTCTTTTGAACTGTTTATCACAGCGCCTAATGATGACTTTCTCCACTAAATGATTGATTGTTTGATGTGTATTACATATTAAAAAGTGAGAAATGTCATCACAGCTAGCCAGAGCCCAAGGAAAAACTTTCATACAGCTACGTTCAACCAGAGGTTCAAACATCAAATTTCTTCAAACTGTTTTCTGTCAGTTGATTAATTGATCAACTGTGTAATAATTTCAGCTTTACTTCTACTTTTGGGTATATACACATATAATACACATATAATACATTCAACAACTGTTAATTTTAACTGATGCTGCCAGATACATGTAGTTAATCAAAAGTACATCATTTAAGTATAGAGCAGATATAGCGAGTGGAGTAAAAAGAAAGTCTCACATACCTCTAAAGTGTTCCTAAATAGGCCACAGCAGTGAATGTAAATTCCACTATTGTTTGCAACATCGTTTGTTAAGTTAATGGTCCATAATAGGACATCTTTAGTCTCACAAAGCATAAAAAAAAGCAAAATAGTATGAAACTAATTATCTTCTCTACTTGATACTTCCTTAAATCACAAATTTTACATTGAAACTGCATGAGAATCGAGTTTAATGAGCTTCTGATTGTGTTCTTATACTGTTTGAGTGAGGATGCAGGCAGCATAAAGAGGATATAAAAAAAAAAAATGACAGTTCTACATGCCAGCAGTGTAATAGCTTTCCTAATTCTGTACAAATTCAAGGCCATTTAAATTTACCACCAGCTGCAGAGCAGCCTCACTGTCTGAGCAATATCTCAGCCATATTGCACATAAAGGAGAAAAATATTAACAAATAAGGCACAGCAGGAGCATTGGGTACTGTCACCTGGACGGGCAGTGTGTGGAGCTGTGGAGCTGTGAGAGGTTCTTTTGCCATGGCCCACTGTGTCAGCCAGTGGGTCAGCGTGGCTACTGCTATTCTTGTATCCCACATGCCTGACCACAACTTCGACCGCTGCTTGCTGACTCAATGTTAATTAGGTTAGCAGCTTTCCACTGTAGGTCGGATTTTTGTTAACTAGAGCTTTGATTTAGGTTTTCTAGGATCTGGGAGCGAAGCAGGCAGCCCTGCAATTGCAGCATTTTATGTTGTGGGTTGGTATGTAATTAGCAGAGTGGAAGAACCGGGAGACCTTCGTATTACATCTGCGGGCAGGTTTGTCTCTTTAAAATGGGCACACAAAGCATGCATACGTTCATACAGTACAGGCTAGCTGTGATCAATCGCTGATATCGCATTAAATCCCAGATACATTCCGAGCGTGGAGGGTGTTGTCCAAGTAGCAGCTGTAGGGTCAGAAGTCGCTTGAGTTGCCCCCCATCACAACCAGGAGGCAGATGGAGCAAAGATTCACAGAGCTGGATCTGCATGCAACGCTGCTGACGACTCACTCATGCGCATAAGCAAACAGATCACACACACACACAGTGTGAAGCAGTTGTAATTGCACATGCTCAGCAGCTGTTTTGTTAGGTGAGTTACTAATGACGGGAAATTTTTAATCAGAATTTGACCATTTGGAAGTGCTAAATGTCAGCATGTGTTCCTGTGGTGTTGCTGCTCCCCACTGTATGCCAGGCAGTACCGCTGCATAGTGGAAAGACACATCACAGCAGCGTCCTGGCCTCAACACAGGAGCAACGTTTCAACGAACATATTCAAAAATACACATTTAATTACTCCGGCCCAAGTTTTCCCTTTGTGTTTTGCAGACATCCACAACCTGTCTCCTTTTCTTGATTAGAGGCAAACCAACGATGCGTTTGCCTTTGTAAAACTGCATGAATCGAAGAAATTAGATTTAGAGCGAACATCTTGTTAATTATACACATCATCAAGCCCTCAGACTGCTCCCATATGTAACAGGATCCTTGGATTTGCATCCCCTCAAGGATAAATTAAGTATCAAATAAGCAGGGATAAACTTTTTAGCTTACAATGTGCCAGCACACAGAGAAGAGGGATGTTCAGATAATTATCTCTTACTTTATCACTGAATCAATATTTTACTGTATATGCTTCTGCTTCTTCCTAACAGCACCGCCTGTCGCCGCACAGTATCAGTAAGCTGACCCTCATAACGGTCATCACGCTCGAGCCAGACACAGTAAGGCAGCTGAGCCGCAGAAACAAACAGGCGGCGAGGACGAGAGAGCGTCGGAGAGGAAACATTCAGGAAAAGAATGAGCGGCTTGAAACGAAAGAGCGTAGCCAGAGACGGGGAGAGAGGAGACGATGCAGTGCAGAAGGGGGTGGGAGGGGGCACGGTGAAAAACAGGGGAAGCCAATAAATGGGGAGTCACCGCGGGATCAAGCGGACTGAAGATAAATATGATTAGGCAGAAAACTGGAGAGCGACTGATGGAGGGTAATATCAGAGTGGAGAGAGTAAGCAAATGGAGGCGAGGAAGAGAGGATAGCAGGAAAAAAACACAGTGAAAGGCAGGCAGACTACAAGAATGGGGGAGGGAGGTGAAATCAAGCCTCTCACACTAGTCGCTGTGTGTGGTCTCCTAGCAACACTGTCAGCCATGCATCTCTTCCTTAGCTACTGAATATGCACAGAACAGGACGTCAGCCTCGTCATACGTGCATCTGATGCTCAATATATAGCTCATGTGTCTTAGATGGAGATAGCGTCTGTTAGCATTCATGGCTACACACTCTTGAGGAGATGCTACAAGGCATGACGAGTCCATCCAAAACAGGAAATCTGACCAGTAAATTCAAAGGATTTACATTACTTTGAGTGAAAGCTTCTAAATGCTTTTAAGGTTAATGTAATTTTTTTTTCCTTTGTCAGTTGAATCAGTATGGATATAAGTCGAATATCAAGTTTTAATTCTTACATTTCACTGGGGAAAACAGGGCATCATAGTGAGAAGGATACCACCAGGAGCTTTTTTCTCATAGTATTAAGACTGGAATGCTTAAAATCGCAGCTGCTAACTCTCAAGATTTGGTTGTCTGCTCACACGTTTCTCAAACAGCAGCTTCCTCATGAGCCAGACAGTCTGAACCAAACCATCAGACGGATCACAAATTGCTCGTTGCTTCAGTTCAGGCCGACCCGTGTCAGCCGTCTGTAAGAGGGCGGCTTGTACCTCGGCAGCAGGCACTTGTGGGACAAGACAAAATGTGCCATTTCATCCCTGTTAAACGGTTGGCGCTGCAGGAGGGGCCCTCAGAAGAGAAATACTGACCAATGCTGAGACCCACAGAGGATTCGCCTAATCCCTTCTTATGAACATCTTCTGAACATCTGGTTTAAATCTACTTTTTAACGTCCAAATGCACATCTAACTTGTTGTGAGACTCTGAAAGCAAAGCAGAGACATCCATTCGTTAATGATAAATAAGATCATGAGCTGCATTGTAGTAGAGGAAACAAAAATAAGTTTAAGATAAGAGTGAATGATATCTTTAAATAATTACTTTTACATACAGTTTGAAATATCGTTACTCACCAATAGTGAGCTGAGAATATTGATTCCTCTCTCGTATTGTGGAAACTAAAGTCAGCAGACTGTTGGCTTAGCTTAGCTTAAAGACAGGGAACAAGTGGAAGGAAGTAGAATGGCTTTCTCCAAAGCAACAAGTTCCCCAACAACTCACAAATGAAACTGTATGTAGGAACGAGAAAGGATCTGGGGCATAAATGGAGCATCATATTCATAACTTTCTTCCAACTTCACTTCCTTTCTGCACATTTTGGATTTTAATTAGTTTATGTTGAGGGCAATGCTCTCCAAAATGCACCAAACAACATCCCAACAGCAAAAAATAACCTTAAAGTATCTTATGCTTCACTTGGTGAACTGGTCGATCAGACGATTGCCACCTCAAAATAACAGAAGTTTGCATACGTATCATTGCTTCGTTTTGGCCATATAAAAACAGATGCACTCTCGTAAGAGCAGCTACTTCAATCACATCGTCCACAGCTTTACCACTGCTGATAAGCATACGCGGCACATAACTGACTTTTAGTTTTAGCTAATACCTGCGATTTGATCAGTTGCTACAAGATCTATCCGGTAGGGTTGTCTGGATTAGTTGTCATTATTAACCCCCTTGTCGACATTAGTGTGTGCGATGCATGTTTTAATGTAAGCACACCTTAGACTAAAGAGACTGTGTCAAACTTGTCGTTTCATACATCTCTCAGCTGAAACTACAGTTTGTTTCTGGTATTTCTTCACATTCTGTTGATAATTTTGTTAATATGTCAGATATTACAAACTGCAAGAGTTAAGGTGCTACAGAATGTTAATTGCCAGACTAGTTTTTGATCAGGTGCAGTAACATCCTGGTGTCTCGACCCAGGGGGCACCAATTTTTGTGCATTCGGGCTTTAGACGTGCTGGCAGGTGGATTTTTCTTACCCTCTAGCCAGACTGTTCCCCTCTGCTTCCAGTGTTGTGCTGAGTAAATATCTCCAAATACAGCTTCAAACATCTTATTTAATTTTGTACTTTCTTTCAAAATTAGGAGAGACTAGAACATATTGAAAATGTTAACATTGTGCTGGAAAAGTATAAATATTCTTAAAAAAGGAAACAAACACAAAACAAGAAATAAAAAACAGTGAGATGTCAGCTGCCTCTGCAAGAGTGATTGTGTCCAAAACAATTTTGTCAGCCACGTAAAATAATTCTTGCTGTTTCACCCCATTAACCATTAACATTTTTGTGGATATGTGCAGGAAATACCCACACGTCAGAACAAGGGAACAGTTGCACAACTTTCTCCTGTCAAAATTGCTATAAAGAAATTAAAATCCATAACCCAGATTCAGTCTCCATATTTACTCTTCATTATAGTCTCCAAACACTCAGATGTTTATGTCTGTTTAGAGGTTTGACGTAGTGCTGATCGACGTGACCTCTCCTTTTTAAAAGCACACAGGACATTTCAGCACTCTGGCAGCTTTATGGAAGCTTTTTGGAAGCTCCTGACTTTTGCTCTTTCAGATTTAAGAGACACATCTGCCATCAAACCAAAAAAAACCTTGAAAAGCATGAACTCTGCCAGGGCTGACCCTGGGCCAGAGATCCCTTTGAGGAACAGCACTTCATGCTCATCGTATTTGGACACCAATTAAAACTACATAAACCGCATCAATGTAAGCCACCCTTACACCAAAAACATGCACTTCAGGTAAAGCCTGCTTAAAGCTTGCTAAAGCACTGCAGTGAGGCTGTCTAGACACTTCTGTTTACAACTGATTGCAATTTCATCCCTGAGTCTTCTTTTTATCACTGTTGCCTGCTATTTTTTTAAAAAAAATTGTGGATAAATTAATAAATCAGATGTGCTCACCTGGTTAAAAGGCATCGTGAGAATTTAAAAAAAAAAGGGGGGGGGCAGAATTTTTATTTTCCCACATCAAGCCGAATTAAAATGTATTTTTGAAGAGGAAAAGGAGATTATTCACATAATTCCCTCATTGTGCATCACTAAACCAAAAGCTGCTGCTTTCACCTCTTGGTTATTCAGGGCTCTTTGCTGCTCGAGCCTGCCTCAACTTCCCTTCATGTGCTGCTGTTGTGTGCTGAATGCACCACAATATTGCATTGTGCAGTGAAATGCCTGTGGCTGATGAGAATGGACAGGAGGAGGAAGAGGAGGAGGAGGAGGAGGAGGAGGAGGAAGATGTATCACTGCAGGCCAGGGATGGAAGACACATGAGAGGCGTACAGGAATTCTGCTGAATTTTTCTTTCTGACCTCTTCCTGATGTTTTGGAAATGACAAAACGAACAGTAACCTCAGCATTTTATAAGCGTGGTCGCACGGAATCAATGGAAACTTCACGTCATGCTGTGTTCAAGGCAATTGGCACTCTATGGATTCTCTTCCCTTTGTACAAACTAAGTGACTTAAATTTTTTATGGCCCACAACCAAAAATAACCTAAAAAAAAAAAAAAAAGAAAGCTTTCCCTGTTCACCCCACGCTACCAGGACACAACCATGAGCCACAGCAAAGTCGCAAAGCGTTTGTTTCACAGTCAACATGCTAACAAATGACCCTGTAACTGTCGGCACGAGTAAATATCCACGCGGAGAGCGGCTCGTGAACAGTTCACAGTGTGGAGAGCTGGGGATGGAGCAGGTAACTTTCAATAAAATAACGCAGCACTCATCATCTCTCTGGTCAAAAATAGGCGGCCGGTGAATGACCTCCCTGCTGCCATTTCCCACCTGAGCTTGCCCTCGTCTCTCTCATCTTCTGCTAGAATCTGCAGTAACCAAGGTGACCCACTGCACTTAGCATATGTGAGCACTTAGCGGCTTACAGATCCACGAGCCCTTATTTACACCAGACTGGGCACATTTTCACTCAGTCCATACTGTTTACTATTACACACACACATGGCTCAAAACGTTGAGGAAATACATTGTAACACAGGCAAAAGAAGCACCCAGGTCAAGCTTTGGCCAGGGAACGACAGCCTGAGAAAGACGAAGGGGAGAGATGAAGCCATACGTCGGGATGCCCAGGATATGTAGTGTAGTATGGAAGTGTCACTAGACGTGGTGAAAGAAAGCAGAATCCTGCGTGTTCACATTTTCCCCTCAGGGAAACTTCAGAAACATTATTCAGCACCGCACCTAAGTAAAAGTGTCACATTACACCAAAAAGGAACCGAACGCTGAGAGAAAAGCCTCTGTTTTGTTTGCTTTTGATATTCGGATGCTGAAACCCAGACTATGAGATACAGCGCTGCAGGGAAAAGAGTGAGCGCTGGAAAAAAAAAAAAGAAAAAAAAGAGAAGGAAGAAAAAAACATCCCTGCGTGCTCGGGCTCGTGCATGATGGGAAGAGCTTCACTCTGCAGCTGTACACGCTTCACTGAGCCAGCATCCCTCTCTAACCAAGTCCTGACTTATTTTAGATGTGGATTACCCAGCAATATTGCCTGCCTCCTTTGTAGTTTGTTCAGATTGAAATCTTTCCTTCGTTTTTAAAACTGTACGTTTAACACAAAATCTTGACCCAGGACATGATGTTCTAACTTCTTATTGAATCAAGCTCTCTGCTCTGACAAAGCTTCATACAGCCTTTGGTCTAAGTCAGGCTGTACCTGTTTTATGACACAACATTAAGAACATGTGACCAACTGCTGAGCTCCGATTCCACACTTCTGATTTATTTGATTGACCTATATTAAAAAAAGCCTCAAAACCTCCTTGCCGGCAGCAAGACTGTGGGCTCACATGTCAAGTCTCATAAACATATTATGAGACTCATAAACTATTGAGCAATAATCAGGCAAAACGGGCATCAGCTGAACATCGCTGTAAATTATGATGTGCCTCACTGCAGCTTGCACTGTGCTTGACTCTCGTCTTAACGGGGCTCCTGTATTTTTAATTGCCTCTGAAATCCTCCTTCGCAGATGTTATACAAGCAGTTCACCCCAAAATCTTAAGCACATTTTGTTTTTTCCTTTTTTGCCCATGGAGCTTCTTTAGCATGTGTTTCCATGTGTTGGAGATATCAGCCACAGAAATCTCTGCCTTGCCTTGTTTGTAATGGAGGGCAAACCCAGCAGCAATGTCCCTTTGCAGAAATCATGACCCTGTTTATCAAGATAATCCGCATGCTGCGCACAGTTTCATGCAGGAGCTATTACATTGTATAACTGTGCAGACAAGGCTCGTGCTCACAACACATTGGGGTGTACACAATAATGGTGTTCTCCTAATATTAGCTAGCTTGGTTAGCCTCTCTTCCTGACTAGCTTCCTAGTCATAGAGATCCTCGGTGAAACTGCTCACGACAAAACTCTGTGGATTATCTCAAGTGAGAGACTCATGACTTCTGGAGAGACACATTCCTGTTGAGTTGTACTTTTTTTTTCTTTATTTACAGTTTGAGCACCGCATGTGCCCTGAAACTCCTTTTCATTTGAGAGGAGGCAAACATCACTACACCAAAAAAGTATAGAAATGCAGCTAAATATTATTTTAATCTTTGAATAATTGCTCAATTATTTTCTCAATTACTCTATAATATTGTCAAAAAAAAAAATGCTGATCGCATTTTTTCAGAGCCCAAAGTGATGTCATCAAGTTACGTCTTTACTCCAACCAATAGTTAAAAACTCAAAAGAAAAGCGGCAAACCCTGACATTTAAGAAGCTGGAAGACTGAAGACTGAAACGATTATTCGATTGTCAAAATAGCTGTCAATTAATTTTCTTTTAATCGACTAAACTTGCAGCTTAAATGATGGCAACTTAGCCAACATCTGTACAAGTTTGTGTTTTTGATTTTGGTTTGGAGTCAAAAATCAATTCAGAAGTTACATAATGAAAGTTCTACTCACATCGTACACCAGAAATATCCAAATTGTCCCTAAAGCCGTGTTGATATTTTCATAACAAACCTGCCACGCTGCCTTTCTTCTGGTTGAATGTTGGAGCGGCAGCAGCAGCAGTGTTGGTGTGATTAGCAAAGCCAGGTAGGCCACAAGGGGTCTTCCAACACTTGAATCATCCTACTCCTTGTGCTCAAACTCACCCGGTGAGCGAGTCATAGCGTGGGCTGCTGAGGATAAGCACACACATATGCCCACACACAGCTCTCCCACTCATTCATCTCATTTCATACAATACATGCCTCTTATGGCTCGGCTATTTGCACCCCACAGTCTTCTGAGGGATGGACAGGAGAAGACATTTTGGTAATGTAAAAAAAAAAAAGTTTGTTTCAGGCAATGAAAAGTTTGGGTGAGAAAGCTAATCGCTGGCAAAGTGCATGCGCTGGCCCCTCTTTCGAGATTAGTCGACAATCAGTAGGTCAGACATGTCTGAGAGCACTTCAAGTGCCTGTGCCGTTGGCTGAGAAGCGACAGAAGCGGCACAGTGTGCAGGTTGATTGGCCTCACAGATGTGATTGGCAGGTTTTCAGCTCAGCGTCTCGCTCGAGCAAGTCCTATTCCTGTCGTTCCTGCTGCTCGCTGCACTGACAGCTATGAAATGAAAAGGCACTAACTGGGGCGACTGGCAGGCGATAGCAGATAACACACCCCATGGGGGCCTGTGTTTTCTTTCACTGTACTCCTGCGGTCGGCTGGGACACATGGCCGAAGTAGAAGACAAATGCCACTGCCTCAACGCAATGCTGAGCGAATTGTGACGGGAGATTAACTCTTGTACAGTCTCACCTTTTCGATATCAGCTGTGCAATTGTTTTTCATGAACCCAGTCTTGTTCACCACACATCTCTCTGAGGCACGTTTGTCAATTTGTCGGTAATGTGCATAAAAATAGCATATTTTAAATGTTTTAGTCAGATTTTCAACATAATTTACCCAATTTTGAACTTATTACAGGGCTGATAGTAATGGCAGACTTTAAAATCACTTTCTGATCATATAAACCTGCTTTTTAGACCACCGGGCATCTAAGCCCGTGATTAAAATGTGTCCCTTTTGCTTCCCTTAGCAAAGCAACTGGGATTCTTATTATTGCAAATGAAGATTGCTCTGACATTTACAACACATACTTGAGCGACCCTGTGTTCAGATTTGCATTTCGAAAGTCACTCTGTACTCTCATTTATACCCTGTGTGTTTTTTTTGCTGCTTTACTGTGACCTTTAGGAGTGACGCAATGAACTACAGCTGTGATATTTCTACAAGCATTATATTCTGCATCAGTTTAAAACCCATGTGTGCAGATGACACAGTGATGTGTCCGGGCAACAGTGTTTGTGTAACAGAAAGACACTTTTCAGTGCTCCACGAAAACAAAAAACTGAACATGTTACAGCCTTTTAAAGATTTAGTGAACATTATTCATGGTCTTTTGAAGGTCTGTTATAAATGTTCCACATTAATGACAACAGGCACACTAACAAGACACTTTAATCTATTTATGAATGCCTAAACATGTATAATTCAAAATACAGCAAGTGAGTGCTCCTGTAATAACTCGAGATCATGCCAGTTTCGCTGTCACGTCATGATGCTGAAACGACTTTGCTGTGATCTTCTTGAGGAAAACACACAAACGTATGTAAACAGATTGGCTCTCTGTCCCAAATTGTGTGTTTATCCATGTGGAACAATCAGCGCAGATACAGATAAATAGGCGGCGATTGACATGGCTTGAGAACAGGACCTCGGTGTCAAAAAAAGAAAGGAGCAACTGTTGGCGCCTAACTTTATTTATTTTGCGTGGTTCCATGCAAATGGTTTTGAAATGTGTAATGAGAGGAAAGCAAAAGGGAAATGAACAGATGAGTCGCCTCGAGGAAATCATTACCACACATCATTACTCTTGACTTCACACTGCAATGGAGACCGGATGCTGCAAGACGCTTACAATCCCACGAAGAAAGCGTTTAAAGCGAGCATTTTAGCTTAATTTGGATTCGTTAAATTGGCCATGTGCATCCCACAAACACTCCGGTCAGACAGAGGACACACATGCGCGACTTTGAAGCGTGAAGTGCCGAGGTTGGCTGCAGAAGTAAATGAAGTACAAAGAACTCAGTGGTCCATTGCGATGTCCTCCTCTTTACGCTAGTGGGTCAATTTTAAATGTTTGTTTTTTCATGGCACCCAGTGCATCCCAAGGAATAAAAGCAAGATAGGAGACAAAAAATACAACTATTTTCACAGGAGAGCGTCAATCTGTATGCCTTTATGATCTCACACATGATAAGGCACTTGGAAAAATGTAAAGGGATTCTATTCCTTTACTTTTTTTGGATTTGTACCCAGGACATCGCTGGTAAATGGCATGCCCTTTAATCAACGAGCCACCAGGGAGAACCTCTGCTCCTTCACATCTATTTATAACTCAACACTGTAGCAACTCAAGTGCATGAAAAAGTAAATTTGATCTATGGGAAAAACAGGATTTAATGTTGATGTTGATGCTAACTGGGGATAGGATGTTAATTTGAAGTAGAAACAATTAAAAATGTGAATAATTGGATTAGACAATTAGCGCAACATAATGACGGGTGTGCGTTAAAACCCAAAACACGGATGAAAATGTGGTTTAGCCGGTCAGGACAATTAATTTGACCGACATTAATGGAAGACACTTTCAAACTAAAGATGAACTCCCCAGATTTTCAATTCACAGGGCTATAAAATCCACGGTATGATGTCATTTGTGGCTGTAGGGCTCTTAGTCTGAGAAAGTAACAACGACGATGTCACACTGATGTCACCAGTCAACTGAGGCCAAGATGTAAGGAAGGGAGTCGCTAAATTTCTGCCTCTGCTTCTCCCATTCTGACTGGTCTCTTGCAAGTCCCCCTGTGTAGGGGAAGTATGGGCAACAATTGATGGATTTGCCCTTCTTCAGCTTTTAATGCAATATTCTCAGATCTTTGAAACAAAATGAGAGTTTACGATGAGATTTAACGGCAAAGCAGAACAATCAAAATGGCCACCCAAAAGTCATCCTGATCAAAACGAAACACCCTGCTGATTAAACCTAGTTGTAAAACTCAGCTGATGCTTGGACAGTCCCAGCATACCGGAAAACCTGTGCATGTGTGAGGAAGAAAGAAGTTTACCCCGCATCGAAGCAGCAAAGATGGTTTGGCTAGAACATGAAGGGGCGACGGATTCTAATATGTGGACGCTTCACAAAGAAATTCAACCCGGCCGAACAGGAGATCTTTACAAACTGAACATTTTCAAAGCGGACACCCAAGATTAGTGTCGCCAGTTCAGTGTCGGAATACATGTCAAATATGGAGGGAGACTCCCATCATGTCCTGGAGTGAGGGTGCGGCATAATAGCCAGGAAAAAAGTTTTTATATCATGCAATAGATACAAAATGCTCATTGCTCGATTATTTATCTTATTAGACATTTGTGTGTAATTTCATCATAACGGATGAATGATTTCTTCAGTTATGGTCAAAAACGGGACATGTGAGGACAAAAAGAATGTATATCTTTTTATAGATTATTGCTTGAAAAATTATGATTTTTTTTTTTTTTTTAAATCCATAACCTTCTTTTATAAAATCTTTCAAATGATTTAAAAAAAAAAAAAAAAAAATCTAAATAGTTGCATCTTACATTTCTGCCAATTCACAAATTGATTATGACTTAATCCATTCAATTCCCTTTTAACAGAGCATACAGCAGGAAGTAAAGCAGCGTGATGGGAGAGTAATCGGCGTCTTTGGTTACTCAACCAAAGACGGTCAAATAACCTGAAATTCCACCACTGTGACAATCAAGGAGCGGATACAAGCTGAACGGTTTATAAATCTGTAACTTTCTGCTGAAAGCAGTCACTGGCACGCTGCAGTCATCCTCCATCATTTCAGCTCGCATCTCTCTCTCACAGCACTGGAAGAATCAAGATGGTGAAAGCACAGATGGGAGAAGCACATGCTGTCCCTTTAAATAAAAAACAACAATGCCATACAAATGCCAACTAAACATGTCTGGAGTGGTATTGATTTCCACCACGGACCAGCAGAGGCATTTATATTACTTTAACCAACCTATTGACCTGTTACTGCTCAAACTCTGGGGGGACCACCTGTTTAGATTATCCAGGAAATCCACAGGCCAAAAATCCATTACTGCTTATCCAGACAGGAGCAGCCACTCTTCAAGAGTAATGGGCTAAAAAATGTCAGCATCTGCCATGTCTGCCACACGTCCATCGGCCTCCTCTCCCTCGCCATTTCACTATGTTTGTGTATTCGGTCTTGCAAACTGAATTTCTCACCCTCAGACACGATGCCGGTCAGGGCAACTGATTTATCCACTTCCTGGAGGAAGGCTCAAATATAGACAGAATCCTTTCAACCTTGTATTATTTCTGTCGATACATCAGAGTCACAGGCTCCGTCCAGTTTCATTAAATGCTTAACCAAAGTGGTTGTTTCTCATAGATTTGAAACGCTCAATCCACAATGACCACAGGTTTCCAATAACACGTATCCCTTTTCTTTTCCCACGCGGCACACACAGACCGAGCTGCCATTTCCTTGTTTTAACATTTATGAACTCGTGTTTTTTTTTGTTTTGTTTTTTTGGGGGGATCACCAGGTGAGCGGCAGCTTGTGTGAGCCCCCAGTGCTTCTTCTGCATGCAAGACACGCTGCACAGTATGTGTGGCTCACAGTCTGCACCCGATGACCCCATGCTCACAGCTGCTCTTGCCCATCCCTGACAGGCTCTATCAGTACCAACATAAACCAAACCGCACAGGAGAC
>KV751332.1:3715377-3726152 GCA_001698575.1 Mola mola | reverse complement strand
ATCTTGTCTACGTGTTGTGCTCTAAGATGACTGTTGCTATGAACTGGTGCTATATAAACAAAATTGACCTGCTTCATGAATTTATGCAGTGCAAGAGTTGTTTAACGAAGATGTAAAGCTGTTTCTAATACATCCATCCATCCGTTTTCTACCGCTTATCCTGTTAGGGGTCGCGGGGGGGGGGGCTATCTCAGCATCTTTGGGCGAAGGCGGGGTCACCCTGGACAAGTCGCCAGTTCATCGCAGGGCTGACATATAGAGACAAACAACCATCTACACTCACATTCACACTTACGGGCAATTTAGAGTGACCAAATAACCTACTAACCCCCAGTCTGCATGTTTTTGGACTGTGGGAGGAAGCCGGAGTACCCGGAGAGAACCCACGCAGGCCACAGGGAGAACATGCAAACTCCACACAGAAACGCCCTGACCCAGAATCGAACCCAGGACCTTCTTGCTGTGAGGCGACAGCGCTAAAGACTGCACCACTGTGCCACCCTTTATTCGAATACAGTAATTTGCAATTAGCTTGCTTGTAATGCACGTGTTGTTACCCAAAGTGCACCACATGCATTAAAAGCTATACTAATGGTGTGAAAAGGTAGACACTTTCTCTCCTAAGTGAGCATGGTTGTCCCTACTGGGTTTTTTTTTTTTTTAAATACTGACACATTTCTGACTATTCATTATCCATATTGTGATAACAAAGACACGATACAATCATAAATGTTATATTTTTTGTCTTATTTTGCCACTTGGTTTTTACTGGCTAACTTAATATGCTCACTCCATACTCCAAGGTATTCTATCAGTTTATTTGTATGTTTTATTTTTTCAGTGATTTTCTTAATATTTATTCTGCCAACAAAAATTTTGGTTCATCTGTTATATTTGAAACTTGCTTAACCGTGACCTGCTCCAAACAGGTGTTTTTGGATGATTCCACAATCATATTCCAGTCGTTTGTTGCTCCATTCCACCGTTTTGCAATCTGTTGCTACCAGCACACGTTTATAAAAAAATCAATGACGTTTATCAGTTCAAACATTATTTATCCTGTTGTCTGGTGTTCAACTGAATATAGCTGGAAAGGATTTGCTAATCGTTTGTTATATTTGGGGTGCAAATTTCATAATAACAACAAATGAAATATTTACCATGTGAACAAGGTAACACTCTCAGCTTGTCTCCCTCTTCGTACTCATCCAGACAGATCGCACACACATCATAGTCATCCCCTGGAACAGAAGATTAAAGCTATTCACTTGAATCAATTGCAATTAGGACAAAAAAAATTAGACTGAACTTATTCTACATTATAGTGACGAAATGAGAGACATTTCAGGGTAAGGACCTGTTCTATAAATTAAAAGCTCCACAAACTTTATAAACTTGAAATAAAATACAGGGAAAGAAGATAATCCATCATTGGTTAGTTCTTAACAAGCAATATACATACAATTTTGATTGAACTTATCATTATGTAGTGTTTTTGGTGGAAATTAAAGGTTCAATTAATGGCATTGGTGAAACAAATACAGCTGTGGAAACTGTTCCCTGTAAAAAAAAAAAACCAACACATAAATAAGAACCCTGCTGACAGAGCAGGCAAAGGAGAAGTGAGACAGAAACCAAGCTGTAACAAGAGCAAACAGAGGGGTGTTCACCTGATATTAAAATAACAAAATCTCTTTACCTTTACGGAACTTGTGGGTCGGAATTCGCTTCAGCTGTTCTTTAGACAAGCGATTCTTCCTCAGCCGCTTTCTGTACTGTGCACATCGTACGATCTAAACAATACAAAAAAACAATGTTATTAACGGGAATGCAAATTACTCTGACACTTTTTCATAGGCTTGAATCTTTTAAAACATGTTTTAAAACGGTTAAGCTACAAGCATAGATCTGTTTGCCAGTATAAGTTTGTAGTATATTTAAGGTATGCCTTTGATATCCATATGGCAAACAGTCATACATTTACTACGTATGTTCATACATAAAACTTCAAAAATGTCACAAAAATAATGTGTGATAAGGTGATAGCAGATAATATCTCTACTTACCAAGATGACACACATCACAAGAATGATCATGCCAACTACTCCCGTGAATGGAATAAGGTAGTATGTGAGTGGAAATGCAAACTCTGGCTTGAGGAGCACGTAAGATCTGCAGGCCAAAAAAAGAAACGATGCATTGGCTAACACTGGCACTAGTGCTACTGTAGTATATATTGGTCCATGCAAATCCAATGCTGACTGTTTAGTTAGAGAATTCTCTTCGTAAATTAAGTTACAAAAATGTTGGAATATTTCTACTTACCCTTCTACAGGTATAATTAGGTTTCTGAGAGTCTGAGAGGCATAGTAGCTGGTAAACACAGAGGGGATCTGAATCTCCTCTGCAATAGATTCTGGAAAGTTAAAAAAATAAAATTGATTGAAATGAAAGGTTTTGTAGTAAGTCTGTGTGCGTGTGTAAACCCTGATATTGTTAACACTCTGTAAAAGAGAATTACCATTGCTGTAGTTCATGTTAAGCAGAGTGTCTGAATACATGTTGTGAATGATCACAGCGCTGTATCCGGCTTGCTGTGCATGCAGGACCTGAAAAACAATTCCTCCACGGAGATCAGATCGCTTCAGAGATACTACATCATACTGAAAGTCAATGAAACATTACTGACCTTTATATCAAAATTGCAATCATAGCGTCTGATGAGAGCGATGAATTTCGTGACATTGACATCATAGAAGGGTGGTAATGGTGGAGGGGGCTCTATGGCTGTACAGCCATTAAGCGGATGGGACGCCATTAAAACTCCCTTTGACACAAAAAGAGAGAGAAATAAAAACCCATTACAAAGCATTCAAATTTATTATATTATTTATTATGTTTTTAGGTATGCACTTCATTCTTCAATAATTTGCTCTTACCATTAGTCCCTCCTTGGGAAGTTGGGCACCAAACAAGGCAGGGAGGTCCTCAAGCAAAAAGGAAGTCAAGTTGTTATACTGCAGTCAAAACAACATACAGAAAACAAATTACATTATGTCTCCAGGAGGAGAAGGAGTCATATCCATACTGAATGCTTATCAAAGTCCGAGATAACTTACAGCATAGATATAGGCATTTGTTGGTGAAGGAACCAGTACGCTGGATAAAAACACTACAAGGACACTCCATTGAGCTCCCATGCGCCATTCACTAAGGTGAACCATCCTTCGCTGCTTACAGTAGCACTAAACTGCGAAAAAATACAGAGAAAAGTGACAGTAGCACATCAAAATCAAGAGTGATTAGTCAGCTTGAAGCTGTATCTCAGTTTGAGTAAAGCCTGAAAACTAGCATACTAATGTACGCAGATGATTTGGGTGGTAAAACTGAATGAATATACACATCAATATGCAAATTAGGCCTTTTAGACTGACTTACCAGCATGGACTGATATGTAACCATTCATATGAATAGAAAAGTGACTGTGTGTCACTTTTGTGAATAAAAAATATGATTTTACAGATAATCATACTATGTGGAAAACACTAAGCGTATCAATGACTTTTGACTGTCTCCAAAAGTAATGATACATTTTACTAAATTCTCTGTTCAAAAACATTCCAAAGATTATTAAATGACAAAAATTAACAATTAAAAGAATGAAAAAAGACGTTAATATTTTTTTTTTCCCCTGAATGCTAACGTCTTATGGTCTACATTTCAAATGAAGTATTCAGTCAATCACCTGTTGTCTAAATCTCTGAGCTATACATTTTTTGGCTTTGTGGAATTTGTTGTATTAGTATTTCAACATATATATCACACAAATTTTCATTTTCCTGTTTAAGTTGAGCCAATAAACATCAAGCAGGAGTCAATACTAGTGCATCTACAAAAATTACAAAATTGTGGAATGGTTGAGGAGTTGACATAATTTAATTTAAAAAGCTACAGTTACCGTTAAATATCCACATTTTTTTGAGATGTGTTTGTTTTTTTTAATCTTTTGAACTGTGTGCCATAATGATCTGTACTGAAAAGTAAAATGCTTGAGACATTTTAGTTTGCGTGTAATAATTCTAGAATATATTTAATTTTGGAGAAATTGTACAAAGCGCACAAATGTTTACAACAGTTTTAAGCACCACTTGAACCAACATTGAACAATGTTCCCACGGGGGGACAGATGGGACAGAGGGGAAGTCTAAGGAACACAAACACATCAAGACAGCATTAAAAAAACCTGTGGATACCCTAACTGGGCGTATGTCAAATCCACTAAGAGCTCCAGGAACAACACCCCGAATACAGAGGAAGAGGAGAGGTACAAACGTCACAACGTTGTCATTCCGTATGTGGCAGGGGTGTCAGAGAAATTCAGAAGAATTTTCTCTAAGCATGACATCCCAGTTCACTTCAGACACTGCAACACTCTGAGACAGAAACTGGTTCACCCCAAGGACAAAACTCCCAGACATAAACTTAACAATGTTGTTTATGCAGTCCAGTGCAGTGAGGAGTGCACAGACTTTTATATCGGGGAGACCAAACAACCTCTCCACAAACGCACGGCTCAACACCAGAGAGCCAGCTCCTCCGGCCAGGAATCAGCAGTCCACCTACACTTAAAGGAGAAGGGACACTCCTTTGAGGATGAGAATGTGCATGTGCTGGACAGGGAGGACAGATGGTTTGAGAGAGGAGTAAAGGAGGCCATCTATGTCAAGCTGGAACAGCCATCACCTAACAGAGGAGGAGGCCTCAGACGTCAACTGTCTGCCACGTACAATGCAGTTTTGAAACTTAACCACAGTTCACACCTTGGCTCATGTGAAACCAGCGACTCACATGATGACCAGGGGGAGTGATTACCCATCTGATGGTGGGTGGATCTGGGCCACACAGATTGGGGGCGGGGCTTTTTACCCTTTGCCCACTACCTTGAGTAAGAAGGATCCTCCAAAGGTTAAACACTGGGGACTCTTGAATTGGAGAAGCCTCTTGGAGGAGAGACGAAACGTCTTCAAGAAACAAGAAGTCCAGGTGCCTTCAGAAGAAACACCAAGACTACCATTACCTGGATGACTAAGAATCTTCACAGACGTTTAAGAAAAGCTGCTTTAAAATTAGCTCAAAGAAGCCCATTGCTAAGGTTCTATGAGCTAGCAGGCAGAACAAATCAGTTCACTTGCCCTGAGGTCAACATCATTAATGGGACTGGTTAGCAATTACTCCTGAGGCGTTTCAATGTCCCCATTTGTAGAAATGTCCCACAGAACGCTGGGCAGCCACAAAAAAATACAGTTGTGTCGCGAATGTTACATGTGCAGCTAGTAAGCTAGTAAATGCCTTTTCCTCATCACGGCCCTATAAACAGTGTCTACGCTACTCCTATTCCAGGCTGGTGTTAATTACTTAAGTATCCCGACGTTAAAAAATCAAAGTCAAAATCGCTGGGCTGCATTACCAATTAATTAAAATAGTAAACGATTTACGTACATATTCAACGCTAAGAAACAGAGCTGAATAAAGATTAAATATAATCAGGGTAACCTAACTCCAAAACTTACCTTAGTACGTTATTCTGCTAATACCAGTCCAATGACTTAATGTTGTAATACTGTTTTTAAGATATGTCGCCCTTATAAAAACAATTAGGTTTTCTTCACAACATTGTGCTAATTTCTAAAAAGCACTTTGATGTCCCCAAAAATGGATAAAAGCAGGAGTAAACAACGGTAGCTGACGTCTGGATACTGCTAGGAGATGGTAACGTCACATACCAGCTAGGTTAGATCGTCTGCATGACAAATTGCGAGTGTTGTTTGTAGTTCCTAAGCGTCGTAAAATTTGTTGCTGCTGTATAAACCAAAATATGTTCGTCCACACTGAATGAAACACTTTTTCCTGTGTGTTCGGCCGTGTTAACTCGTTGCTACGTCTGTTTATTATTGCTCCTTCTTCTCTAGTTCTTCCTGTTGGAATTGAAGACTGAGTCACCAGTATTGTAAACCACAGCGCCCCCAGCGGTCAGAACAAGCTTTTGCATGCTCTTGGCTGTCTGGCTCAGGAACAGCAACATGGTCAGAATAAACCTAGACACTTTAAACCTAATAGACACCAACTTTAAAATAAAAGTCTGTAAATGTAAAAAATTAATGTAGTGATAATATGACGTATGTACGAAGAGGAGATTTCACTTTCTGAGGATGTCAAGCTCCATTTCAGAACACAGAGACATACAAGCTGGTTTCACTGCATTAAAATGTAGAAATTTTATTTTAGTCGCATGATTTTGGCTTCCTGCTACGGACCATTTACCATGAATGTGACGTCTCTACATTCTGCCTGACAAAGAAGACGAGATATCAAAATCATCATTGTTCAACACTGCCCTCAAGTGGCATGGTCTCTTTACTGAACTATCACACATTATGCTTGCACATGTCGCTTTGTCATAACATTGTTAAACAAATGCTGAACATGGAACAAAAAAATTATAAATGAATCAACACATATTCAGCTGTATCCATAGGCGTCAGTTTGATAATGGCCTTAGTTACCTGTAGTGTCAATAGATGATTATTTCCATCATTTGTACTTAATCTTGAGCCATAACTGTGAGATACATTCAAAGAAAATCTGCACCATGTGAAATGACTTATATAGATGTTATTATCATTTGAATGTGTTACTTCCAAAACAGAGCTTGCTACTGGATGTTGTTGTATTTAGATTTTTACAAGAACTTGAAATTGTGTTGATGGGGATGATGGGGAACTCAAAGGGAAGCAAACAGAAGTCAAGGATAATGGCAGGTTTTATGCCTGTGACGCTACCACATACTGATAGCTCGATAGCCTGCGTAATACTCCCAACGTCAAAGCCTAACCCTCACTGCAAGGCCGCTGTGATGCCCACCTTTGTGCTTATATTTTAATAAGGGGCATGATGAGCAAGTGTTCAATCTCCTACAGTCTTTCATTTTCACACATAACTTTTTTACTTCCAGCCTTTCAGAAAGTAACAATGCTTTACAGGGGGGATTGACCAATCACTTGATTGTGGTTGACATATGGTATCTTAATTGGCCCTCTTGAGGCAACAGGCAACAAACCTGAGGCAACAGAGGAAAAAAAACATGTACACACCTGGTATAGGCCAATGTAAGTCTATCAAACATTAAAAAAAATGTTAATTTCTTTTAAAATAAATAGCTTTTAAATTGCTTTTTGGTTCTCACATATTCAAGTAAGGTGCCATACTGTTTCATTTCAGCAATGAATCAGTGAAAGTGGGATTTGGACGCAGTCCATTTTTGATTTGAACATGTGGAGTTTGCCAAGATTTAGTAGGAGCAGTCAAGGTCCTGCTCTCATACATGTTGGCTCATCTTACAGACTCTGCTATGTCAAATAGAAAAAGAAGCTTAATAAATTAGATTAATCACACCTGGGTTTCCCTGAGATTTCATGTCAATATGGTCAATGGAAAAGCTCTGTCACTCTAAACCTAAATTAGTTCATTTTAATTAGTTTAATTTATAGAAAATTGCTTTGCACAAGGAATCCATAAAGAATTCCAATCCAAATATTTAGGCCAGACTTTTTAAACCAGGGTGCCACCCAAGGGTGCCATCTGGGTTTGTCAGTGTGCCTTCAAAAAAATTATGTTGACATAATAGACACAATTGAATGCAGTAAAAACACCTACAACTAGCTAAAACTTATGAAAATATATGATGAAAGCTACAGTCACACTCCTCCATCTTGCTCTCTCTCTTTGTCTCATAACTGTCATTTGTACATTCAAAAGGAAGGTTATGTTTTTACCAGCTTTTGTTTGTTTGACTGTCCGTCTGTGAACAGGACAGCTCAAAAAGTTACACATGGATTTTTATGAACATGTTTTTAGGGATAGGCCCATTGACCCATGCAACATGTTGGGAAATTATGGGAGCGTTCCAGATCAGGATGCAGTTCCAGGAATTTTCTCAGTGAGTTTTCAATACTGTGACATAGGGCAACGTGCCCTGGCAGAGGGTTGCACTTTCTGAGAGCTCTCTAATCTTTTACAAAGGGCTAACACTGTGAAATACAGCGACTGAGAAAAGCTTGAGAAACACTGCTGTAGGATATATATCATACTGCATTAGTAAGTTAGATTTTTTATTAGTAAATGAACCTTTAGTTGGATATTGTAGAATTTGCCTTCGCAATGAATCACCATTTGGGAGAAGGAGCGTGTACATATGTTCAGCTGAATATACCATTGCAGCTCAGCAAGTAGATGCCACAATTTTGGGCCAACTGAGCAAAGGAGAGCAAAATTCGCTCCAAAGTGATGTGCCGTCCTCTGCCTAATACATGTACAGATCCTACTACATCAAATCCTCCATCAGGCTTCCATAACTGTTGGGGTGCAAGGTTTTCTCTACCAAACCTGCTTTCTCAATGATAATGGATCCATGTAATAATTTGTATATGGTTTAATCCAACAGTGGGCTCTGATCCACCTGGTTACTTAACATTTAATGACAGCTGAGTCCTTTGGTTTATCAGATTAAATCACAGTTTCCTGCTTTCAAACAGACCCACTTATCTCTGAGAGTCGGACCACTGTCATCCAAGACTGGATGTACAGAGGCAGACCCACAAGGTCCCGCTGCACCATCCTATAATCACGTCATTCGATGATTTAAGAATGATTATGTAAGCAGTATGAAAATAAATGCAAAACCTGGATTATATATCGAGTGATTCATTTTTCCTCATACATCAGGATATGGTGCTGATTGTTTGACGAATCAAAGGAAGGATTAAAGGATCTTAAACTCAAGATCTCTGCAATGTTCCATTGTTTCTGTTATGAATATGCATTTATGTTAATGACTCCAGGGATAATTATGTGATTATGTAAAAAATATCACACTCACTGACAATCATTTCCTTCCTTCATTGTCTCTTAGTGGCTTTCATTTCTTTTTTTGTATGTTTTGTTGCTCAGAGAGAGCTAAATTGAAAACACAGGATAGGAAATAATATTTTGAGCCATCTTAGTCCTTTTGTAGTTTTTAGTCATTAGCATTTTCTTACAAATCTGGAATTTATTTATGGTTACTAAGCATAATGACACACACGTCAATGAGAGTCCTTACTTTGACCCTCAAACCAGTTTGATTGCAGCATTGATTGCTGATATTCATACTAACCTCTGACTACAGATGTGGTCCTTGCACACAGTAGGTTATACTCTGCCTTATTCATCCATCATACAGCACATGTACAGTAGCTCTGGACTTACGCATCTATAAGCAAACATTTTAAAGCAGAATTCATAAACTGAGGATGCAAAACTTTAATGTCATTTTTACTCCTCTGCCCCCCACCTCCAAAAAAAAAACAACAAAAAAAAACTCCATGCAGTTAATTTGGTACTCCAAAGTTACCCAATGTCACATCAGACTAAAACAAGCGAGATGATTGCTTGGATTCTCCACAACAGTGCCTTCTGTTTGCCACATCTTCTGGCCTGGCTGAACCAGACATACATTCTTATATCATGGCATTGAGCGCTCATAGAAAATGAGGCACACAGCACCTAGGAATAAACAGGAGACCATGTATCACATTTAATCATCAAACAAATGCAAAGAACATATTCACACGTTGCGGCTTAACTTACAGGAATCCTTTCCCACAGCCCAGAGGTCCAAAGAACATCTCCGACGGGAGGCAAACCTTTTTACACACTCCACTCAGACTGGGGCAAGACCAAGGAAAGGAGGCAGCCTCGTTTTCCACAACTGTAATGATAAGGACATTTTTGTAGCAGCCTTAAATCTCCAACAATCTTGCTGCAAAATAATCTCGCATCTTTTCTCATGCGTGGAAGCTGAGCAAAAGCAAAGCATGCAGTTGTATTGTATCAAGACTTACCGTTAACCAGCAGGACGACCAAAAGGGCTAAAACCACGGCACGATTACAATCCATACTTGCGTCTGATTCTGTTGCTCCAAGCTGAGGACTTGGCCGGTCGGTCTGCTTGTGATTTGGATAGAGGGGAAGATTGAAGATAATCTGAAGCCACATACTGGTCCCCCAGGTTTTATATAATGGGAGCATCCTTTGACAACATACTTTCCTTAATCACATTTAACAAACCCATCGCTGTCGTCAACCCGTGACTCCGTTGTCATGGGACGAGAGACAAGATTTCTCAAGAAAGTGCTTGTTTTTCCGTTGATTTAAAACACATGTTCGTCCTTAAGCACTTCTGAGATTGTGGACGTAAGAATAACCATTACAGAGGAAAGAAGACATTTTGAAAAATCGAAAATAGCTGAAGATAAGTTTCTTTCAGCGGATTAATTATCTGGCTTTGTTTTTCACATGCTTGTCAACTTTCCTATCCAGTGGTTACTAAATGTCAAGTACGAGTATTAATTTGTTGTGAGCAAAAACACAGAAGAGAGGAAAAACCAAATGAATTTACATTAAGACTGTGAGGGACAATGGATGTTTGCTTTCATGAAGTAAAATTGCACTTAATTTTTTTAAGCTTTATGTTTAATTTAATTCAAATTAAGGGAAATAAATACAGAGCTGGGCGGCACAGTGGTGCAGCGGTTAGCACTGTCGCCTCACAGCAAGAAGGTCCTGGGTTCGATTCCCTGGTCAGGGCGTTTCTGTGTGGAGTTTGCATGTTCTCCCTGTGGCTGCGTGGGTTCTCTCCGGATACTCCGGCTTCTTCCCACAGTCCAAAAACATGCAAA
>KV751332.1:3684125-3715333 GCA_001698575.1 Mola mola | reverse complement strand
CAGGGTGACCCCGCCTTTGCCCAAAGATGCTGAGATAGTCCCCCCCCCCCGCGACCCCTAATAAGCGGTAACGATAAACAGTAGAAAATGGATGGATGAAATACAGAGCCACAGGAACCGCTCCCACCACTCAGAGCTAAATTTACCAGGGTTCAGGCAGGATATGTGCCCTTTCTTTGGAGGAAGTAACTGATGGCACTCAGAAAATAACCTGTAGCAATCAGTTTACCTGCCTTGACTTTTGTCAGACTCAGTCAGAGGCTCTTTCCTGCCGCCATCAGCACCTTGGCAACCCTAGGTGTTCAGCACTGTAGAGCACCCATTACACAATGGCCACAACCTCACATGTCAGGGAGTTATTTATACCTGTGACTGGCTGTTTGTGCAAGCAAACACCAGCTAGCATCTGTGGCCTCTCACACCTGGCAGGAAAAAGGAGGTGGAAGTGTGACACAGATGGAACTCTATTTTAGGGAAGAAACACAGTGAAAGGCACCGAAACCACCAGGAGTAAGAGACACTGACATTTGTGTTCGGATAAATCATACAATTTAAAACTGCTTCCAATTAGCATTGTTACCATTTGGTCCACCAGTTAAGTAGAGGAGCTGCATCTGAATGGAGCTACCCTTTCCAGAATAAAATATACAGTTCAACCTCATTGCACTCCTACTGAATAATTTGCCATTTCTCACTGAACCTCTGCAGAATTTTGTCTGTGTTTCCTACCCTTATTTACGCTGTTAGAAATTGACTTGTTGTCATTTGTGATTGATGGATCCGAAGCCCGCCACAGTATCAGGGTCGGTTAAGACGATTATCGCCGTGCCTCTAGCTCAAAGGTCACAACCCCGTCAGTCACAGTTTCATCAGCGTTTCATCAGCGCTCTCCGAAGGGAAGTCATTGCTGTTTATCTCTCGTTCCATTGTCTTTATTCTCAAGGTGCTGTCCAAAGCAGTGTCACCTGTGGCAGACGGGGGCATCTAATTGCTTTCCAGAGGAAAGGAACTACAAATTGGACTAATGACCTCTAATAAGGGTGTTTATCCATTTGTGGCTTGCGTCATTGAAGCTGAAACTCTCTCAATGCTGTTGCATTAACAAATGGATATGACCGCCGGCGGTTCTCGATAACACATTTACATTTCTAAGGCATTTTATGGCATTGAAATTGATGGCGCATAATTTGCTGATTTAACTGAATAGTTGGGATAACTTTAACTTTTAAAACAAATTTGAGTAAAACTTAAAACAAAATTAGCACTAAACACTTGAAGCTACTGACAATGAAGATTAAAATTTGGCACGAGAAACAACAAATTCTGAAAAAATTAACATTAAATGATTTATATTATAAATAAATGATGATACATAGGTGTCTGTGTTAATTATTCACCATTCATTCATTCATTCATTCATTCACGTGTGTTGTGCATGCATGCGCTTCTGCAAACAGGAAGTGGAGGGTTGGTAGCTTTATCTAATTGTAGAAAATACTACAAGAATGGAGGAACAGCAAACGTGAAGGACACATCAATAACTGACGAGACCCAGTCAGAAACAGAACACGGTTCTCTGCGTCATCCTTTCCAAATGTCCCGATATATGCCTCAGTTTTCAAGCTGAGGGATTCCACACCCCTACATTTTGGTTTTCAATTGAAGTAAAATATTTGTGTAGAAAACGAAGCTCTAGCAGTGTGGAAATAGCCTCAAAGTTGGTGTTTTGGGGGGCTCTTGTCTCGCCAGAATACCATTCCTGGAGCAGCTCATTGTGTCTGAATCCTGAAAGAATCAATGGATGATTGAGGCTTTTCTCCACTCCTGATGATTTAGCTACCTAAGTTTATAGGTTTCTTTCTGACAGCCTGTATCACACGTTTTCTCCCAGGCATTGCGTCAAACACTGGAGAAAATTACCGGCAGATGACTGCAGTGTTTCTGAATGTTACAAGAAGTGAGTGCAGACAGCTACAACTGGACTAATGTGCTCTTTCCTCTTGGACAATTAAAGTCAGCAGGCCAGTTTTATTGCTATTGCTCAGAATCGCACATTGCCACGTCTTAATATTCTTTGCAATCAGTAGAGAGTGAAATCAGATTCAAATGAAAAACCATGACAACTAACACTGAGGGTAACCTCAGTTCCACGTAGTTTATTTTTCTCCAGACTATTAAAGCATTTTTTTCCTTTTTTTGGAATGGACTAATAAGAATTTTGTTTACAAAATTATTGTTAATCAATTTTTTATCGCCAAAAGTCAGGCTATAATAAGTGCATCATAATTTTGCTCATGTTTTGGTTGATTAACACACAAATGCAGGCCGCTGTATACAATATTCTGATTAATATCAATGTCACTTGTCATAATGACAAAATATCTACAATAAAATGTATAAACAAGACTGAATCCGTCTGTTCAGATAGCAATGTGATGCATTCAGGGACTTCTCAGGGGGTCATGTCAGAATAAATTGGATGCTTTTGTTGTAGTGCACAGAAAGTAAATGAAATGTACAATCTGAATTGCAACTATTACTCGATCAGAATATAAAGTATGTACTGCGCTGTATATTATACATGTGTAATGTTCTCCCCTATCTCAGATAAGGAGTTTAAATCCACAAGCTGGTTTGTCTTTTGCTCACTCTGTGGGAGAAAGATATGTAACCATGGTAACAACACTAGTCCCTCTTGAGCTGTGTTAAAAGACCACTGCACAGTCGGCTGCATGGAGAAGAGGACAACCACTCAGGTAACTGCAGATGCCTCCAGATTTCCTAAACATGTGTGTCTGTACACTGAACCTTCATATATGTGGCAGTAATTACATTGTTTTATGTGTGAGTAATCTTTGCCCGCAACTTAAGACCCAAATGCTTCATCAATTTAATGGTGTAGATTCTAGATAATGTTTGGCACACTCCACTCATTAATAATCTTTTACTGCTATAAAAGCATTGTTCTTTGTAACAAAATGTATGCCACACAATGCAATTGTGACACACACAATGGTATTAAAATGCGCATGTTTTTCTCTTTTCAGGCCTGAAGCGAAACATGGACAACACAACATCCCTGACATTCACAATGACTGCATACGCTGTCATAGAAAATTACAAATACGGGCTGTTCATTGCATTCCTCCTGCTTTATGTCCTCACTATCATGTTGAATTTACTGTTTGTTGCTATCATATACCAAAACAAAGAGCTGCATCAGCCTATGAATGTGTTCACGTGTATGTTATCCATTAATGAAATCTACGGCAGCACTGCTTTGCTGCCCGTTGTCATGTCTGTGCTCATGTCCAGCACACATGAGATAGCGGTGAAGCTGTGTATGGCCCAGGTGTATTTCCTGCACACATATGCAAGTGCTGAGTTCTGTGTGTTGGCTGTGATGGGATACGACAGATACCTCGCTATCTGTTACCCGCTGCATTACCACAGCATCATGTCAAATTCAAAGATAATCAAGCTTGTTGCGCTGGCAGTGCTGTATCCAAACATTGTGTTTGGATGTTATTACTCACTGACCTTGCAGCTGACTTTCTGTGGCAAGTTCATCCCAAAATTATACTGTGTGAACATGGAGGTGGTCAAAAATTCGTGCTCACAGGCGCCGTACATAAACATCGTGGGACTTACACTTATTCTGGTTTTGATATTGCCGCAGATAGTGATGATTGTTTTCTCCTATGCACAGATTTCCAGAGTCTGCCGGAAACTGACAAAAGAGTCCCAGCGCAATGCTCTCAGAACTTGCGTCCCGCATTTGTTGTCTTTGCTCAACTACACCATAGGCTCGTTTTTTGAAATCACCCAATCGAGGTTTGACATGAGCCATGTTGCTGCTGAAGCTCGGATCTTTCTCTCTTTGTACTTTGTCATCATCCCACCCATTGCCAACCCGGCGCTGTATGGACTGAGCTCTCAAATAATAAGAGCCAATTTACTGAAACTGTTTCTTAAACACAAGATCCTGCCAACGACGTTAAAAAAGGCAACAACGGCAGCTTAAACACAGACTGATCTATTTTAGATTGTAGTGACATTATACTGATTGTTTGAATTTCACACATTATAATGCAAAACCTGATTTTTTTTTTTCTCCAATCATATAGCAATAATAATTTTTAACTGCCCTGCTCTTCATGAAATAGTTAAGGCCATCAGCTATCCCAGTCTTCATTTTCTTGCTGTTGAGTCTTATTTATTTTTAATGGTGATTATAATAAACAAAATCAGTTCAAATTAGAGGTAAAATTGCACAATGTTTAAGCACTTGAATATGATACTATTGGTGATAATTGCTTTTGTATTGTCATACTTACGGTAGCAGCAATTTTAGCTTTGCAAGTAAGTATGGAAGATGTATGTATGAAATATGTAAAATAATATTTTTTTGTACAGGATTGCATTTGCTCATCTGTATTTTTCTGATTTCTGCTATTGGTTTGCCTGTCTCTCTGCAAATGTTTGGCTTAAAATATCAAAATTAAGAGGCTATGTGAAAGAGCAATTCTGAGGCTGATGAAGTGACTATCTTCTTTAAAGTATGGCCAAATCGGATGAATTCCCTGCAGGTTTCTTGTTGGTTGTCCTCCCTACCCTTCTCATAACTATACAGTTTAAAATCAAAATGTTGAAAGACGTCCTCTTCTCACTTGATTGTAATTTTTTTCTTGCTCTGTACCCCAAAAATAAAGGAAAATAGATGCTAATTAAGTTTGTTTGCTTGTTATTGATGGCACAATTAGTGGATGAAAAAAATGTTGGTTTAAGGGTTTATGTACATCAGACATCATTAACTGCTGAAGGCTCTTTAAGATTACATGAATCCCATTAAACTCTGCTGTTGTCTGCCCGTCATAGAGTCATATCGATACTTAATTTTTATAATCAGTGATAATTCTGTGCAGCACTAAACATCAGCAAAACGGATGTCACTCATTTATGTTGTGTTTATGCTTCAATATTTTAACTGTAGCACTTGATCCTGTCTTGTTGTTTTCATCATACAGTAAAAATAGCATGATCCAAAACTGAACACACGTGCGTGCTGTTAGTTTCTTGTAGCCTACAGCTGTAGACTGTATATACAACGGTTGTTAAATGCTTATTGTTCTGAACATGCAGGTGACACATTAACAAACTGAAGGGGAAACTCATTTTGATGTATGTTTCCTGACAGCGAGGACAAATTAAATCAGGAATAAGGAACGAAATATATGAAATATTCCTTCCTTAATTTTACTATAATATTCCTCAGCAGTAAACCGGAATACATTATGTCCCCATCAGTGTATAGCCTAATACAGAAGTCATACAATTTAACAATAAAATAAAACTTGTCACTGGTAAACGGGTAACTCGTACGTATTTAGTTTGGTGGCTTTAAAGCACTCTTAACGTCATTTAAAAGTTGATCTAATATTGGATGTGACAATATTTTCCACTATAATTGAGCTGTTTGTACTTATGTCAGTTTGGTTAAGTGTTTGTTCATAATAGAATCATATAGCAAAAGATCTCAAATATGAAATTTATGGATGACACATTTTAAATTCACTTTTGTTTAATTAGCTGAGAATATCATGGACAATTAAAATGACGATTGCTAGAAAGAACCAAAATATTTGATAGAGACAAAAATACTGATGTTTTGCATTAGATCTGTTACTTTTAGTGAACTGAATTTCAAAGTTCCCTTCCAGACACATAAGTACAATCCAACACTCTGCTTAAACAAATAGCACTATACCTCTGCTGAGGAGTGATCAATAACTTCATTGCCTAAGGTAAAAAGAGTTATTTAGTCCTTGTTATGGTTTGGATTAAATTGTAATTTCTTTCCTTCTTTTTAATTTTCTCCAGTCTTTCCTTGTTTATCAGGTCTCGCTCTACACGTCCTTGTTTGCCCTGCCCTGACTAGCTCCTGTGTGTTAATGGCACAATGTGGCCATTGTTCACTGCCAGTTCCCCGTCGTACCTTGTGTGTTTGTTATGGCATGTTCTCAAGTTTCCGATTTTTTAGATTTATTTTTAAATGTTTTTGTTATGTTACGTATATACTTTATAGGTTTATTCGCTTGACTTTGTCCTAATGAAGAGCAGTGTTTGCTCAAAATGTCACTGAGGTGCATTAAATTGCTGGGAAATTGGAGCTCTGCAGTGTGCAAGTCGTTCTCTTTTACTTTATTTTCACTTCTTATTTGCTATACTGAGCACCTGCCTTTTTCCCCCTTGTGCATGTAATGGCCACGTTGTCGTCTGTAGCTGCATTTGCCTCTCATGGCATTCTCAAACAATCAGCACAGTAGCTCCTTTGGAATTCTGTAACCGTAATCAGGCTGTCCAATAGCAGCGCAGAAAACCGAGGCAATCCCCTCATGTGAGAACTTCATCAATTTCTTCGGAGCTGTTACCACTCCTGTGTGGGAGCAATCTCCGGACTAATGTTGAGAACTTGCTACAGAAATGGATTGCCCCTTGGCATGGGTCAATTCCACTTTTTGTCAGACCCACTGAGTATTGGGACCCAGCCAGATAACACCTTGGCTCTTTTGGAGTTTGCTGTAACTGCTTTGAAATTGTTCTGAAAGTGGATAACTGCATGGAAACATCCAGTCCCGTGGCAATGTGCCCCTGTGTTATTAGTTCATTCTTTTAGATCGTGTCATGGATCTTGTCAATGATCTCTTGTCCATGATTGAGGGCATCTTTTAAATGTTCTCATCAAGCCTTTGAGTCTGAGCTAGCGTGTTTAAAGCCTAATGTCCATTTTCTTTCCCATTTTCAGTTGGCTGAAACAGAAATAACACACTGAACTTTCTTCATAGTCATCAATAGGATGTATGTAACATTTGTGTTCATTTAGATGGATGAATATGCTCATTAGCAGCTAGTGTCCCTTTGGAAGCAATTAGGAACTGCTTTATAATGAGAGCAAGAGCATACGTAACCTGTAAACAATACCTGGGGAACACATGGACTGCTGGTATAACTATGATGAAGTTTTAAAACAAGTTGTCCATATTATTGCCTGATAGCACTGACAAAAAAAAGACTTGTTTTGTTTAAAATTGATCTACAGTAAAACGTCTCAAGAGGGGTCCAGCCGTGTAGTAGAAAAACAACAATCCAGAAATACAAACCTGCTCAAAATCACAGATTTGAATAATTTATGTAAAATAAAAGTAGCTTTGGTACTGTGCACTCTGGCTGTCACTGTATTAACAGTGCCACTAGCTTATTGCCAGCACGTAAAAGTGTCAAGCAGTGGATGTGCGATAGATGTTGTCTAAAACAATAAGGTGCACTGGAAGACTCCATCGTTGTGAAACGTGGTTGTCATATTTTGGATGAGATTCCATCTGAAAAGACAAAAGTTGGGTTCCGGTCAGTTAAATCGTCTTATCAATGTCCTCTCTTTGAATTACTGGTGAAACTTGCCTATAGAGAATTAACATAGTTGGCCCAGCTGATCACAATCTTTTTATTAATGTGCACATATCCTGAGGATGTGTATTTCAATCCAGAAAGCCCTTTACACCCACTGACTAGCAAGAATTCAACACACTTTGGGTACTTTTCTTGAACTAGCACTTTCAATTTTAGTTACCCGGTACAACAAATCGAGTTGTTTGTTTCGTTTTGCTCAAGGTTTTTAGTATTCTGCTGATGAATGTCAAATCTCTTTTCAGGAGAACAAATAACGTATAGCTGAGAGGCCCTGCACGGTTCTGTGAAGACTGCTGCACCTTGAAACCCATGACATGCAGAATCTCATGTCTCTCCATGTTGTCTAATCAAATTTGCTGAGTTTATGTGGAATTCCTGGAACGTTTGCAGACTGAAGCTCAGGCTCTATGTGCAAGACAAGCGAGTAGGGTAGGTCTGAGACTCCCCGGACAACGTACTGTATAATACAGGAAGGCTGTGGTGACATATTATTTGTGTATTCATTGTATTTTATTTGGGTTGCTGAAATAAAAATGAGCAGAGTGAATGAACCTCCAGTAAAAGTGACCTTATTTATTTGCAATTACTGAACACTAACAAATTCTATAGCGCCTACAGCCTCTAGTCTGAAGTTTCACTTTCAGGACATTTGCTATAAATAATTAAACAAAACTATTGCAGTCATTGCGTGAGATTCCATTTTCCAGGTTGCCTATAGGACAAATAATAATAATGCACATATGTGCATATGTGCCCAATCCTGCTCGTTAATAGCACAATAGCAAACACAATTACTGAGAATTCGTAAGGTAGTAAGGTCGTTTTATTATTTATTATTATTTATTTTCAGAGACTAAAACCTTTATTGTTCAAAGGAGAACTGGACTAATACTCTAAAAACCCAGTGACTTCAATGAAAATGTTGAAGAACTCCCACATGTACCTATCACCACCAAAATAATATAGAGCCGTTTTATACACTTACATCAATGTAGAACTGTCCGAAATTAAACTGGGCTTCTGTGTGCTGTCTTCTATGTTCTTCTGTGTCTAGTTGTGCAAGATAATCCGCGGATAAAGTTTCAACTGAAATAATAAATCTGCTAGAATAATACATTGTAACAATCTGCAACAACTATTTCAGTTTTTCCAACAAAATTAAAGGTATCATATATTTTTGTCACGCAGTGTGCCTTTAAGAATGACCAGACTAGACATAAAAGCTACACTAACGCCCAAAATTACTATTATCTGGTGACCACAGTCGCTGGCTTTCATCCAGGAGCTCACAGAACAGCAGTTTATTTCCCTTCTAAACAACAAGCTGATTCAACCTTGAAGACATCTGTAAAGTCCAAGGCAGAGATCATCATAAAAATCCCGTTTGTCAGTTTGACAGTATGTTTGATTGTATGTCATGACTTGTGTTATTGTGTTTGAGCTGTACTATACAGGCCTACAGTGAGTTCTACAATTATTTTATTAAGACACATTTTTTTCTCCATGTAGCAAAAGATTCCCTTTAAGACATTTGTGTACTCAGCTGCAGATGGGATACTAGTTTCCTTTGTTGATCCTCCTCTGTTTTCCTTAATTAGCATATCCCAAAGACCAAGAATGCCAGAGGCTTAAATGCGACTACATTACATTGCATATTTATACTGTCCTCTGCGTCAACCTTTGTCACGCCTAAAAATAGCAATGTAAATGTGATCATGAGGAAAAAAAAAAAACACTGAACAAAAGCTTTCATATGTGCCTTTGCCATAATTTATTCGATAAAAAAAGAAATGGAGCTACAATATGGCACACCTGTGCAATGTCAGTCACTTTCAAATGGCATGGTAATGTGTTTTAGTTATACAAAGCATGCTTGTACATTAAACACTTAATAAATACAGTTATTTCTCTTTATGTGGTGAACACTTTAAAAAAAAAATCAACAGGAATTTTTGCGGGACAAATCGTAAAATTACCAGTTAAAACACAACATGGCGGTGAAAGGGGAGGGGAGGGGAGGGACACCGCGGATCTCCAGTCCAAATAAATTTAGAAATACAAAACTGTCATAGAAACAACTAGGTAGACGGCATGCATACAAAAATACTCTGATCATTCCTCTGTAATTTACAATACTAGTTCGTTATTGCCAAGCTTGTTAATTTTGTCACCGTTTTCAGCTTGCTCTCTATATCTTCTCTCATCTTTCCTGGAAAAGTACAGTGTACATTCACAATCACTGAGGCACAGCACTTGAGTTACAGTAAGTACCCCAAACATTGTGTAGTGACTTTTGTTGCAGTAATGTTATATTAAATATACGTATATTTAACACCCTGTACACTCATAGAACCAACATACCCTTTAATCATACGCACATGCATAACAAAATGTCGTGTACATCCAAAATAGCTCTCGTTTCCTCCCGCGAACCAAACAGCTGCACACAACTCCAGCACAATGTTCTAGAGAAAGGAGGAGCGAAGGGAGGTGGCCATGCATGCGAGCTCTCCGACCAGTCGCGGACACTCACAAAGTGCTTAAACCCTCTTTTTCGTCATCTCGTAACAACTGTCAGAGCTCAGAGAGCCACGGTGGGGAGGAGCAGGAGTGTCATTGCTCCTGCACGGTGAGCGATGTTGGAGCCGCGTTGAAAGGAAACGTAGAGCTGAGCAGGTGAAAGAAAGTTTTAGGTGCCGTTTATCTCCAGCAGGAGGGTGTCGGCTGTGTGAGGCACAGGCAGAGGAAGTGTGTTTGAGGTTTAAACCACATCCTCAACCTAAAAAGCCCAGTGATCGGTGTGTGTCTTGAAGAGGGACATTCTGTAAAGAAGCCAAGGTGTCAATTAGTAAACAAAAACAACAACACTCTTAGTGGAGAGGTGTAGATGCTCATGACATGCTGTTGTACCTTAAGTGAGCTGTGGAGGATTCGGAGGCGATGAAGCTTGTCGCTGAGCAGGGGGTCGTTGACTCGATGGACAAACGAGCGCTTGTACTCCAGGCGGCTGGCTGATCTGTGGTCAGCTGAAGAAGCCAGACCGGTCTGCTCCAGAGCTCGGTACAAATCTCCCAGAGAGTCCGCCTGCATCCTGCAGTCCCGAGCAGGGCCCGCTGACAAGGACAAGCAACCATTAAACCCAACTCAAAGATGGAATTTTTTTTTTTTATATTTGTTTTTAAAATACAATTAAACAGTGATAATTATTTTTTTTTAAAACTGATCATATTCAGAGATATAAACTTTGATGAATAATTTTGGCCACTCCAGCATTTGAAACTGTCTCTGTCCACACATTCACAAAAAAACCATACCTGCCCGGCATAATATGGCAGAGAGTCGAAGCTACCGTAACAAGTTGCTGGCGAAAGGAACCAAAATTACAGCAAGATGACTGGCAAGGTCAATGGATTATGTTGAGTAGTCAGAACATTTTCCTGGAAAGAAAAAGTGCTGCTGACTTTTATCTTAACATGTATTTCACGCATTTTCTTAAAGTTTCAAGAATTAGAGGACTGAGATAAAGACCAGACTTTACCACTTATACAGGCTGCATATTTATAAAATACTAAGACTGTACTGTAAAAATAAATTTTAACAAGTTCTACATTGAATATGTTAATTAAGTACAAGTATATCTGTAAACAAGTTACCCTAGTGACTTCTAAATCATTGGATTATTATTAGTCATTTTCCTGAAGAGATTTTGATGTACTCGTTTTATTATTTGCCACCGATCTGCAACCAACAACAGTTTTGTTTTACGGTTAAATCTGAAGATTTCACTATCAATTTAATAACTTTTTGGTTTGCAAAACTTGAGAAAATAGTGACAGGAGAAGAAGTATCTCAAAATTGTATTTGTTTTAAGCAAACGCACTTGATTTATACAAAGAGCTGCATGCTTAATAAAACAAACCTGAAAATTGAACATTTATTTTTGTGTGTAGGAGACAGATATCTGAAAGCCTCAGCAAAAATATTCCACAATCTACTTCCCTGCTTATGCACACTGCCCTCTGCTGGTCGGATCTAAGCACGACACCACATCTATGAATCTGTGAGTCATCAGCCTGTTTTGCGTTTTGGGGTCGTGCGTCCTGAAGCTTTGGGGCGGTGCTTTGAAATGCATCACGCTTTATTTGCCGCCTGTTTTGTGCTCCTTCTTTCAGCTCTTTAGAGGCAGTGAAGGAGAGAGTGAACGGCAAAGAAATGGATAAACGAGGACAAAAGGAGGGCACCCCGAAGCGTGTGTCTTTGTCCCGCACAGGATTCAACACTAACATGGGCTGAAAGGTTTCCTCCTTGCCTCAACATTCAAATACTGCCAAGAGGCACAGTGACATCTCGATTTTGCAGGAGGGAGAGGAGACAAGGGGAAGAAAGAGTGAGCATGAGTGTGTGAGAGAGATTGGCCTGTCAAGATAAATCACTGTCAAATAAGACACTAAATTTCCTCTCATTTAGACAACTGCCCTGGGGGCTTTTGAGGGACTGGCAGGCTTCAAATCCAATCCAATAAAGCAAAGTGAGTGTTCGACCTCTGACGTTTGCTGGCCCTGACTAGCTTTTATAGAATAACTGACGACAAGTAAGCGCACTTTGCTCAACGCAGTGCAGATGAAAAGAGGGATCTGCATGTTAACAGTGAGCAGGAAAGGTCCCTACATTTGGAGATTAAAGACAAATCTTGGTGATTTCGTTTCTCCATTCCACCCCCGCAGCCCTGTCAGATATGCTCCAAGTGTGTTCATTTGAACTCATATCTAACTGAGTGTAATTTAAATATAAATGAATGAGATTAAAAAGCATTTTTAAACATCATAGAGATTTTGGAAATATATCTGTGAGTAGAAATTTCAAAGAGAATAAAACAAATGTTTGTGCAGTCTGTGTTTTTCTTACCTCTGTCTGCTTCCTGTGGCTGGAGTTGCACCCCAGACATGACCAGTCATGATGACCAGTCATGATGACCAGTCATGATTTCAAATCGGATATATCTGCTACAAAAATGTTTTTGTTTTTCAAAAACATCATAAGCAGCATAAAACAGTCCCACTTCGGCAAATGACTGGTCGTGTCTGTCTGAACCGCCAGTCACAGGAAGCCGAGGGAGGTAGGAGGAACAAGCAGAAGTAAAAAAAACATTTGCTTCATACAATATCGTTATAGTTATTGCGTCAACAACACACGGATGTTTCACTGTAGGTATCTACTCCATGATAACAGATACGTCTTGAGCACAGTAAGTGGAGAAAAAAGCAGTTTCTGTCTGATGTTTCGACTTGCCCCTGTGCCGTTGCATTGTACAGCCTTGTCGAACTAAATAGTCCTAGTGACTGAACTCCATTCTTGAGTGATTTGTTAAATGTTTTGGGAAATCATAGAGCAGTAAGCTTAGTTTTGTACAAAAATATGTTACTACCCTCAGTCCCTCCCAACAAAATCTGGGACTTGCTAACACTTTACACTTGCAAACAGTTTACAATAATTAAATTAAAATTAAAATAAGGTAATGCATTGATAAGCATTACATTGCAGTTAATTAATATATCATGTAATCAATTGGTAACAGTAAGGTGCTTATTCAATAGTTTCTAACAATAATATTATCATTAGTTAACACAGTAATGCCCATTAACAGAGAAATATACAATGAGAAACCTTTGGAGCCACCTAATCCTAATAAAGCATTTATTACCCTTAATAATTATTAACCTGAATTTATTATCAGTTATTCATGCTCTTTGTCAGTGTTATTGTAAAGCTGAAAACATGTATACCTTAAATGACACTTAATAGTATGGTTTAAACCATTGAGTAATTAAGTTAGTAAATGCTTAGTTGGCACATTAATTAACCGTTAGTGAATGTTTATTACTGCATTAACTGATGTTAATTAATGTTACCTTCTAGTAAAGTTTTACCGAGATCTCTCCCTTTGTCTCATTATATATTTGAGTTTAAATTATGCGTTCACAAAAGAGACACTGTATTATGCCAAAGAAAATGTAAAATAGTGTAATTCAGGAAATGATAAGATTTCGTATAATAAAATTGAATAATTGAGGCGATACACCTGTACACAAACCATTGATAGATCACAAGATTGTTAAATTTGCGTGACTTATTAAAGCCAAAAGTGATCATATATAATGTGCTTTTGATGTTAAACTAATCCAAATGATCACTACTGCAGGACCACCCACTGGGTCCACAAACAAATGGTTGGCTGTGAGGAAATGTTTTAAAAGTTCTACACTGTGTGTGATTTCTGGTTATTTTTGCAATCAATCACTGATTGATTCTTTGAGCTGGTGTTGCATGTGAAGATTCTGTGTGGCTAACCAGTATCTCTGGCTCGCTCCAGGTGATAGTGCTGGCGCTCTCTCGGATCCGACGCAGCAGTGGTGGCAGCCAGGATAGCGTGCAGCCCGCTGTCCCTGGGTAGCGTGAAGCTGCGGGGCTTACTTCCCACCTCAGAGTCGATGCTTGCCCTGAGGGGCAGAGGCAGGGCCCTGTACTGTTCCTGGAACAGGCCACGTTGTGCCGGCAGGGTGGACTGCCGTCGGTACTCCATTGCCAGTTGGTCTCTGTCCTCAGACAGCAGATTTTCCTCCAGGGGGAATGTCTGCAGGTATTGCATCCTCGTGTTGCTCTCCACCTGGTCCTGCCATGAGTTTCTGTGGCTGCTCGTCTTCTGCCCAGGTGAGATGCCATTGTTGCTGCGACTGCTGCCGTCCAGAGGCTCGGAGCGGAACTCCTCTTGAGAGGAGCGCGACTGGAACGTGTCAGAGGAGGAGAGGTGGCCCCGTTTTGGTTCCAAGTAGGGACTCACCTAATCACAAACACAGGGTTAGTATAACGGGCTTGCCACTTAAGGCAATGTCTATTATTAAACAACAGACTCACGGAGGATGCTCTGGGATAGGTGTCATAAGGTGGCGGCGGACTGTCCTGTTTGGGCATCGGGGGCATCTCCATGTCCTCGTGGTCACTCTCACTCCAGTAATCTGTCGTTCACAACCAGACTGCATCATATTCATATTCTTCTGTACAACAGTCTAAACCATAGACTGTATAAAAGATGGACAGAAGTGAAACCAAAGCATCTTGATTACCCTCTGGTGGTGGGCTGCAGTATGGGTCATAAACCCCTCTGCCTCCATTATATCAGGTAGGACTTTGGCAAAACTTAATAACAAGTACTCCCCAAATAAAATTTTCACAAAGATTCATTTTAGGTTGTTATTGAGTTGATGTATGTTCAAGTGTTCATGTTTTTGATCATTATGGTTTGAATTAGTTATTTGATGCTATAAAAGGAAGTGACTGGCATCACCAGCTCAAGATGGCAAAGCTCATGAGGGTAAGGTCGCAAGCATTTTCCTTCATTATTTATTTTCAACCTTATTTATCTATACATCTAGATGTTTCTTGAGGGAGTAGCTCATTTTGAAGTTATCAGCTGTTAAGATTTCTGCCTGTTCTCAAATATAATGGAAATTGACTGCCTTTGTGTTGTGGTACATTTGAACAACTCAGATAAGGCTGTTTTGTTCACACAGGCATCAGAATTTCTCTGCTTGAATATGCATAGCGTGAGATTCGAGTTTAAAGCGGGTCCAAATGATGCACATGTACAGTTTGTCATTGCTCTAGCTTCTGAACTGCTGTTTCAGGTCAGAAAGATCATCTCTGCCTATGTATGTATGTGTGCTGAAAGGTGCGGCTGCAGTGCTGTGTGGCGTATGTGTGATGTAAGTTCAGCTCTGACTACTGTTGAGGCAGAGCGTGAGGAAGGAGGGAGGACGAATCGAAGACGAGAAAAATTTCCTGTTAAGTCTTCTGGAGGTGTTAAGGGTCCAATTAGGCATCGTCTATGAGCGATGAAGCCGCCCTCATCATGAAACCAGCGACAAAACCTTATCTCAGCCGCCCACCGCTGCAAGGTTTTTAGGTAAGCTCCTCAAAATAGCACAAGGGTAATTCAGTTTGCTTCCTGTCCATTTGTAGGAAGCCAAAAAACACCAGAAGATGAAAATAACAGGCACGCCTTCAGCCCCTAAAATTAGCATAAATATTCAATTCAAAACAGCGACACTTGGATCAGATGTGAAGCGGAAGTGATAGCAGTGAGAGCTGTTAAAAAGCCTCTGCCACTGATCTACAAATAAGATATATTTGATGAGTTCTCTCCATCTGGACTTGTCTTCGCAGGGAATTGCATTAAATCACACAAAACGATCCAATTCCTCACCATTTACCTCACAACCGCTGTGACTTTCACAAACAGCAAAGAAGAGTTGACGGTGATTAAACAGGATAAAACAGCGACAGCTTATCTTCTTACTAGGCGTAAAAGCAAAGAAGCAGAGGTTTTCTAGAGATATCTTTTGTTAACAAGCAGATTTTTGATTGTGATAGAGCCCGGAGATTGAAAATGGAAAACAGTTGCTGTGAACTAGTGATAACATATCAAAAACTTTGTCAAATGAAGACTGGGCAAAATTATCCACAGATTCATCAGTGGTTGTCAATCTAAAGTCAACAGCGTGATGTCTGCTGCTTAATATCACACTCTAATGCAACTGTTGACCAGCGAATCAGGAAGAATCCTGTACCGCACTGGGAGGAGAGGCTGTGACTAATCTCACCTTGGTCCTTGCGAATTTTCTCCTTCTCAGAGTAGCCTACCACCGCCATACTGAGACGACTCAGCCACCTGTGGGGGGGAACAGTCGTGACGCACAGCAGCGCAACAGTAGATAAAACACTGTGCGCTTGTATGTTTGTGTGTATCTTGAACAAAAATGCTTTAAGGGAGAGTGGGCAGTCCAATAAGAAGTGGGGTGGGGGTTCAATTTCTGGCCAGCAGGGGTTTAAATGCGGCCACAGTTGTGGGACTGTGGGAGTTGACACTATTGCAGCCTCATTAACTCACCGGGACATGTCGTCTACATTTTCCGCCGCGAAGTAGAAGGTCTTTATCTTCGGGTGGCAAGCCTTGAATGCGCTGAAAAGGAGAATGAGGAAATATAGCATACATTAACATATGAATGCAGAGAAAAACAGGCACAGACCACACAAACATTAAATGATACTGATCGTGATTAGCACTATGGCCTCACTGTGTTCAAATCTTGATATCGTTGCCCCTCTGAAAAAGAAAGTAGTAAAACAGAGGAGGCTTGCTCCGTGGTATTATTCTCAAATTCGTGCCTTAAAGCAGACATCACGGAAATTGGACCGAAAGTGGCATTTCAACAATTTAGAAGATTTTCACCTAGCCTGGAAAGAAAGCTTAAAAACGTATAAAAAAACCTCTCTGCAATGCTAGAAGCTCGTATTACTCAGCATTAATAGAAAAAAACAAGAACAACCCCAGCTTTCTCTTCAGCACTGTAGCCAGGCTGACAGAGAGTCATAGCTCTATTGAACATTGATTCCCTTAGCTCTAAGCAGTAATGATTTTATGGGCTTTTTAACAAATAAAATTATAACAAGCAGAGAATGAATTCATCAACTCTTACCTACATTAGGCAGTAATCTTTTATTAAATACAGCAACTTTTGAATCGACTGCAACGCCTATTTTACATTTGGAGTCATTTTCATCTCTGAATCCCTCAGAGCTAGCTTCTATAGTTTCATCATCTAAACCATCAAATTGTCTTTTAGACTCAGTACAGATGAGGCTCTTTAAAGATCTCTTTAAAGAGATTTTTTATTTAATTAACACGTTCATTCTACATCTTGTCAATTTGACTTTATCTTTGGGTTATGTACCACAGACTCAAGATTGCAGTTATCAAGCCTCTACTCAACTTGCAGTTATCAAACCTCTACTCCAAAAACCTAATCTTGATCTAGATGTTTTGGCTAATTTTAGACCCATATTGAACCTCCCGTTCATTTCTAAAATCCTTGAAAAAGCAGTCGCAAACCAATTATGTTACAATCTGCATAGGAATGGGTTGTTTGAAGAGTTCTAGTCAGGATTTAGAGTTCATCACAGCACAGAAACAGCACTGGTTAAAGTTACCAATGATATTCTAATGGCTTCAGCCAATGGATCAGCCTCCATACTTGTCCTGTTAGATCTTAGTGCTGCATTTGACACCATTGACCATAATATTTTATTACAGAGACTGGAACATGAAATTGGAATTAACGGAAGTGCATTAAGATGGTTCAAATCATATTTATCAGATAGATATCAGTTTGCACTATAGCTAATCATGGAGTTCCACAGGGTTCGGTACTTGGACCAATCCTTTTCACCCTATATCTGCTTCCTTTAGGCACATTATCAGGAAGCACAGCATCAATTTTCACAATTATGCAGATGATACTCAGCTGTACTTATCAATGAAGCCAAATTAAGCTAGCTGCTAGACATAAAAGTCTGGATGACCTGTAACTTTTTACTTTTACAAGCTAATCAGCTAGTCAGACTACTGGCATGTCTTGAAGACATAAAAGACTGGATGACCTGTAACTTTTTTACTTTTAAATTCAGACCGAACTGACGTTATTGTACTTGGCCCCTTACATAAAACAAGTCTCTAGGGCAGCTTTCTTTCACTTGCGCAACATTATGAAAATCAGAAACATCCTGTCTCAAGAGGATGCAGAAAAACTAGTCCATGCTTTTGTTACTTCCGGACTGGACTACTGTAACTCATTACTATCTGGATGTCCCAACAAATCTCTGAAGGGCCTTCAGTCGATTCAGAATGCTGCTGCACGAGTATTAACAGGAACTAGAAAAAAGGGATCACATTTCTCCTGTGTTAGCTTCTTTTCATTGGCTCCCGGTAAAATTCAGAATAGAATTTAAAATCATTCTGTTGACATAAAAAGCACGTAATGATCAAGCTCCATCATATCTCAGAGAGCTCATAGTTCCTTATTGTCCTAGTAGGTCACTTCGCTCTCTAGATGGAGGTCTACTTGTGGTTGGGTCAAACACATTAGCATTACGTAGGTCACTTCGCTCTCTAGATGGAGGTCTACTTGTGGTTGGGTCAAACACCAACCCTAAGCATTACAAAGCCCATAAACCCATGGCACTTGTTTTTGACATCATCTATTCTAGCTTTAAATTAATACCTTATAAATAAAAAAGACTAATAAAATCATACATGTATGCATCTGCTGTCCTCAGGAAGAATAAAATGATACTGACAGTGCATAAAGTCAGTAAATTGCCCATTTTGCATATTCAGTCCCCTAAATGATTCAATGTACAGTCAACACCAATGCTTCTTCTGCAACATTCATGAAACTGACGCAGACCCGAGGACTTTTCTTTGGCACGGTTACGCTGTATTTTATTTCTCATTCCTCGTTCCTCTTTTGCATGGTCAGTCATATGTCATCGCCTGGGGCTGTCAATTGCATTATCTATCTATCTCCCTGCCTTCCTCCGTGCCTTCATGTTGCTCTTTTATTCAGCCCCCCCATCATTCATCAGCGTCCACAGCCTCTCAGTCCTCAATCACTAAATCTCCTTAAAGAGTGAAAGACTTTCTGTCAAGATGTAATAATCACATATCAAAATCAAAGTCAATCTTTACCTCATTCACCTGCCTCTCCTGATTGAAATACACTTGTAAGATTCTTTCTCGACGTGTAACAGGAAGACTCTGCTGTCAGCTTTCCAAGTGTTTTAAATTCCTGGAGAAAATCAGTACTCACAACTTCCTCCTGCATTCAGTGGCTCGATCAATCTTGAACTCCGGGAGGCTGACAAAGCCCTCCGCCTTCTCATCCTGTTGCAAGAAATTCACATTGTGAATAAAGGCCCAATGCTGTAAATTTCTCTTCTGTTAAAGTTAAATAAAATGTTCACCTCCTCATTTATGTACCAGTACAGACACGTATCTTTCAGGATGAACCAGTACTTCTTCCATTTCTGCGAGAAATAGGTTTTAGCGTCCTTCTTCTTCCAAAGCCAGCCCTCACAGTCGCCCTGGCCCAGGTCCCTGCAGGAAATCCGCCTCTTACTGATTGATGACATAGGACTTCCAGCTGCAGCCGACAGCAGATGGGCATAACAGACAAAGTGGGTCAGAAAATGCTCCGCTCGAAACACCTGCTCATGTAAAACACCTTTGACAGATGCTCGTACCTTTGCTCTTCTTCTTTGACCTTGACCGCAGTGAAGATCGTTCAAATACCTGCAAGGAAGGAAGAAAAAAAGAAAAAGTTAAGAGGACGAGCGGGCCTAAAGTTTTCTAATTATGTCAGACCAGTGGGACGTACATGGTAGAGAGAGGCAGAGTCGGAGCTAGATGTGGACACTTCCATCTGGAGTGCAGGGACCAGTGTGTAGTGGGTGGGGCTCCCTCCCCGCTCCGTCTTCCTCCTGTTTTGACTCAGGCTGCGTCCAAGCAAGAAGTCCTCCCCTGGGGTTTTGTCTTCACTTGCAAAACGCAGCAGGGAGTTCTCTGCAGAGATACAGCAGGGGAAAACTTTATAATATTCAACATGAAAATAATCCCTTGCATATAGACGCTGCACTGTTTTAGTAAGCCCACATATCAGCTAATGTATTCAAGTAATTAATATAAACTCCAGCTTTAACATATCAGTCAGCCGCCTGTGATTTAACCATCTCTCTCCCTTTGAGATTAGAGAATGCTGATGTTCAAAAAGCATTAAAAGAGGAGGATGACTGTTGTCAGGTAGGAAGGCCTCAAAACTTCTGAATGTCTGCTGTAGATAAATATAGTGCCATTGCTTTTTTTTCTAAAAAAGCCCAAAGGAGCAATACATCACCAGCATCCCCAGAGAAAACAAACACATCACTCACGTCTTTTCTTTGAGACTAAAATAAGGCAATTCGGTCTCCTCCCACACCATCAGCACCCAGCTCAACAGTCGGCAACAAAATGTGAAAATATCTTGATGTATTTCTTACAGTTGCCAAAGCAACAGAGGACTTTTTATATTAAAAAGGAGAAAACCGCGTAGTGAGGAGTGCGGAAAAGAAAAACAGGGAGAGAGGGATGAAGGAGGGGGCAGAGATAGATTACCAACATATGGAGGAGATGGAGGCAGGAACTGATGTCCACCATGTTATCAGTTTTGACAGGCCAGCTCATCCTGCGAGTTTTTGGCTCCGAGGTGTGAGAGGGTGAGGATATTGTGAGATATCCGCCCACTCACCTCAGCTTCCCTCCCTCTTTTTCTCTGCCTCCCTTTCTTCTTCTCTTTCTCCCGCCGCCTCCCACTCACCTCTCCTGCTCTCTCTCTTCAGCTTGGCCAGGTCTTCGCTGTCTTCCGCCCAGTTGTATTCCACCGGCATCGAGATGGGCCTGAGCCTTCCTGCAGCAAGGAGGCGTAGTGGGATTTTAATATTATACCATCGCCTCCCCCCACACAAACACATACATATTCAGATGAGGGTTTACCATAGGTGGGAGTGCTTCCCCTGCGGACTGATGACACCTCCTGGTTCTGGTCGTACTCATAACAGTACAGAATGGCGTCTTCCTCCACCAGAGGAAATCTCCCCTGACACTCCTGGTCCAGGTAGGAGTTGGGTGACTCCAAACCCTGAGCAACATGGACATCTGATTGAGGAATATCACCCGCCAGGTTTCCTTCGTCATCTCTGCAGAAAAACAGAAAAGCAGGAAGCAGGAAGTGCTTTAAATCTCAGAGTAGTAGTAGTAGAAAACAAATAAGAAGACAATTTCACATCCTAACCTTTTGAATGTTCGGAAATATTTTGAAGAATGTGGCTGGCCATATCTTTATTTGCTGTCAATAAAATTCTAAAATGACGAAAACTTGCATTAGTCCTTTTTGAACCTTCTCATTTGTCCAGCCTGTCTGTGGCTTTCAGTCCCAACCTCAGCCGTCCCATTTAAGACATAAATGAAAAGAGCGACTTTTTTGGCCGTAGTGAGTTTTAACAGCAGCTGGAGAGCATATCCGGTACTGACTGAACATACAGCCTAATGTTCAAGAAAATAAAGTTAATGTCTGCCAGTGTGATTCACTAGCTCAATGTTTATAATGCTCTTTAACAGCAGGCTATGGCTAATTAAGAAAAACTTGTTAATGGGATCAATTTACATGGATTTTGTGTTTTTATGACATTTGTTGACAAAAACTGCATTTAGCTCCTTTGATCCAGTTGAAATTTCTCTCCACATCTCTGTATGAGTCTCTAGACTCATATAACATACATAATGACTGATGGACAGCCTGAAGCTCAGACACATCTAAAAAGCTTGTAATGGACTGCAGTGCTTTCAATATGGATGTTGCAGCAAAGACGCTCTAAATTCTGAAACATGCTTAATAATATACCTTTAAAGGAAGAGCCACGCAGACACATTTTTAAATATTTACATATATTTATTCTATTCATTTATTCGTTAATATATTATATTTGTCTGTAATCCCTTTTTCTTCTTTCCGTTGTCTTTTGCTTTGATTACCCTGACTTTGGCAAATTAACAGGGAACATATTTAATCTGTACATAGATGTAAACAAATAATAATTGCATGTAAAATATGCATGTTTCACACATGTACTTAAATATGCACTGTAGATCTGTTTGTGGTTGTTTTTTATATTACTTTACCACGAAAAGTGTGTTTTTAAAAATTCTGAAACATGCATCCTTCAGAAACATCATTGACCTGAATCTAATTCGCCCTTCTGTTCCTAAATCATAGTCTTAAGTAATGGCCAGAAAAGTGTTTTTTTGCAGAATATTATGACATCAAAAGAGAGTTGATGTTTTGAATATAAAAGGGCATGAATTTATCTTCATTATCCAGTTTGACATTTTTGTTTGAAATGTTGTCATAACTAGCTTACAAGTTCTTGTGTTATGACTAAAACATGTTGTGGTTTAATCATGATCTTAACCTCTGACCTATGACCACAATAATCTATTAATCACCTTATTTTTTGGGTGAAATTCAGCAAATTTGCAGCAAATTTCAAGAAATTCCATCAAGCTGTTCCAGAAATATCAATTTTCACAAAAACAGGATGGACAGACAGACCAAAAATTTAAAGCCACAGCTTTCACAAGTGTAGGGCTTTAAAATCTCTCTGATTTTAAGAGTAGACTTAAAACCTTCCTTTTTGATAAAGCTTATAGTTAGGGCTGGCCTATCTAGCCCTTAGTTATGCTGCTATAGGCTTAGGTTGCTGGGGGAACACTCCATGAGGCACTGAGCTCTCTTCTCTCCCCCCTCTGACTCAGACTCCATCTTTCCTCCTCTAAATGTCCATATCCTTACACTAACTTTACTTCTTCCCCGGGGTCTGTGCTTTATCATCCTGCAGGTCTTTCTAGGTCACGCTGGGAGCTGCTGCATTGGTCCTGCCTGACGCCTCCTGCTCAAATTAGGACAGGAGATCCTGTGACTTGGATCCTAGACTGGATTGCCCATTCTAGCCCATGGATTACAATGACTTCTGGACCAACACACTATACCCATACGATATCTGAATTTATAGACTCATATGAACTCAAACATTATTGGTAAACTGTTATTATCATGTTGTTGTGTTCTGTACAAGTGACATCTATTGCACATCTGTCCGTCCGAGGAAGAAAGATCCCTCCTCTGTGGTTCTTCCTGAGGTTTCTTATTTTCCCTGTTTAGGGTTTTTTAAGTTTTTCCACACCTGGTTTGAGGGTCTAAGGGCAGAGGATGTCACAGCTGTACAGTTTGTCAAAGTGTCAAAGTGATTTTGGCCTGTACAAATAAAATTTAATTTGATTTGATTTGATTTGATTTGAAAATAAAAAAAAAATAGGCATAGTTTTGGTCCTGTATGCATTTGTTGTGCAATCGTTTACTTACACCAACTGTCAATCAGTGGACCAACATGAAATGATGGCAGTGATGGTTATAATTGCTCATTTGCATGTGTGTCCTCATGTACGATACAAACATAACAGGGATCCACTTGTAAATGTGCTCTAAATTGCTACTGTTCAAAAATTTATTAACTTAATAACTTGTAAAATAAGTACTACATATGAACCTCTTTGTGTGTGTGTGTGTGTGTGTGTGTGTTCACCTGGGGGTGTAGGGCTCTGTTGGCGGAGGTGGGATGTAGAGGTCCTGCAGGGCACAGCTACTCCTTCTGGACGGAGTGCTTAAAGTGCTGGTGGGTGTGGCGATGCTGCTGCTGGGGCTCTGAGGGAAGATCGGCTGTGTGTGAGCGGGTATGTGCGAAAGAGAGCGAGAGAGGGAGACAGAGAAAGAGGGACAGCCAGACAGAAGAGAAAGAGAAAGAGAGGGGGACAGCCAGACAGAGGAGAAAGAGAGGGAGAAAGCCAGACAGAGGAGAAAGAGAGAGAGAGAGACAGACAGACAGAGGAGAAAGAGGGAGAGAGGGGGACAACCAGACAGAGGAGAAAGAGAGAGAGAGAGAGAGAGAGAGAGAAGAAAGACACAGGAGGACAGTTACAGAGAATGACACATTGAACAATTTGGAGCTCAGTCAGTTAGTCAGTCGGAGACCATTTGTTGGGTTTAGGCTGTGCTGCTGAGCACATCATCCGTGACATAGCAGTGTACTGTACGTTTCTGAGGCTCTAGTTGCCACGCTCAGGAAGACAGTCCCGTCAGTCTCTCATTCAGGTCAAGAAAAGTCTGGTCATAGCCTTCATCGTCTTATATTAAACGCAGCACGGGCAGATACATTGCTCCTTGATTATTCATGACATCTTCCATTTGCCTTTTTGTCACATTAATCATCACCTAAATGGGACTGCTGAATCATCTGCTTAACTTGAATAGTGATCCAGTTGCAACAGGCCTTTGTGGCAATGACAAAACATGGACTTGGAAGAAAAAAGTCATTAAATGAGAAGGGAGTAAAAGAGGATTATGGCCAAGTGAAAATTTTGAGTTCTGACTGTTTCAGTATGAATTTTCAATCAGGCCTTGCATTTAAAATTTAGTCAGAATTCCAAGAAAATTGTGTTTCTCAAATTTCTGAGAAAAAAAATTTGAATTCAGAAATTTACACTTTTAATTCCGCAACACAAATGGTTCGGGAGTATACCTAAAACCTGGGTATTTTTGCTCATTGTGATGTCACTTCTTTGAGCATATTTCAAATGCTTCATATCACTAAAATCTAACATTAGCTAAAAGAATATATACCTCAATGAAACATAATCTTTGATGTCTTGAAATTGTGTCAAAAATGTAAAAAACTTTTACCTTACATAATTTTACCATATTTCTTAACTTCTCACATCAATTTAAAGAGAAACCACAACAAACCTTTAGTGCCACCACACATTTTAACAGCGAAATTCAACCCACAAACATAATTTACCGATATCAACAGAATGACAGCATGTGCTGGAAGTCTGCAATCTCTTAGTTTGCTGGTGCAAAAAGAAATTATGCTCCAGTTCTTATGGTTATCATTTTCCATCGAATTAAAAATGACCATGGAAATAACAACAGCTTGCAGGAGGTCCATTTTCATAATGTTATAGTCAGAACTCAGAAACTTTATAAATGTGACCCTAATGCTCTTCTGCAGAGTTATTTCAGCAACAAAATACAGATTTGTCACTGCTCAAACTACACTAACATGTTGCAGAACTCACAGCTGACTCACATCAGTGGTTTGTTATCGGGAGACGTGCGCCATCATAAAAATATTATGTGTGTCACACAGCGCCTGCAGGGCTTCCACAGTCCTTCTCAATGACTTGGCAGCCTACCTTACATTGTTAATTTTAGTCACACTCACACTGTAAAAAAGTAAAGTTTCAATGTCCCTTTTCCCCTTTTCCTTCACTTAAAATGCCAACATCGAAGCAAATTTGATTTAGGTGAGGGAAAAGAAGAAGGTTGCTTGATGTGAATCGGGACTGTGCTTGGGGACCTCGAGGGAGGAGGAAACATTCTGTCTGGCGTGGGATTCAAAGAGAGCCTGGGCTCCATTAATATGGGTCCCCTTTCATTTTCAACCATCCTGGCTCCAGCACACGGTCCAAATAATGTAACTGGTTTGGCGAAAATAAGACAACAGATGTAATGAAGGGCTGAACCTGTGAGCAAAAGCTGCTCAAAGCGTTTAGTGGCAAGTTAAAGAAGGAGGAGGAGACAACAAAAATCCTCTTTCCAAGAAAATGCTACTGTGATTTCACCTGATCACTGACTCGTTTCTATTTCTGAGCTGATATGGGAATTTGTTGTCCAGTGTCAGTGCAGTTAACACAAGAAAGGAGAAAACAACATTAAAAAAAAGTCCATGCAAACACACACACACACACACACACACACACACACAAGTACATTCCTCTAAACAAACAGACTGTGCACGAGTGTAACTGTGGAGGATGAAAGCAAAAGCAGCCTTCATACTTGCAGAGCCAACGGTTTCCATCTCATGTTCTTGAGCAGAGCGGGGGTCGAGGTAAGCGTGCTCTGTGGCCGTTTCTTCAGCGTCAGGGTGACGCCTGCTGGGTCCCCACGCAGCAAGTTCACCAAATTCTTCAGCTGCCAGCCCACCTAGTACACAACAACCAGGGTTTCCTCAATACACAGACATCCCCATGACTCAGACAGCAGAAACAATAAGCTAATATTTAAATATGAACATCCAGAACAATCCAGATTTGATCAAAAGTGCTTCTGTAGTCATTATTTCGATTAGACGTGTGGATCCTGATGGTTGGAAACTGCGGTACAGCCCGCAGCCTCTGAGGTTCGTGTTGATGAGGAAGTCGAATGCAAAGCTGGATGCCAAAGGGCATCTTGTACACCTCCTGTGATATCAAACTGCATTCGCTCTCATGCTGTGCTAAGCCCTCATGATGTCTGTTGGAAAAAGCTGCGTGCCTTGTAAATGTTTGTTAACCCAGTTTCGATGACATTAAGCACACACACACAAACACACACATGAAAATGCCACCCAGAGAAACAGTGTCTGTAGCTGAACCAAATATGCCACGTCCAGTTTGAGGAGAAAATATCCTCTTGCGCTTGGCTGGCAGCAGTGAATTTCAGTACATCTTCCGTATTCCAAGCAGCCGGAGAGAGGGGGCATTTTTCAGGCACTGACCCAGCAATCACTTCCTTCCTTGCCAAGTCATTTTTCACCTTGACAGCCACTTCACAGAAATCCTTCACACAGAAAGTGCATTAAATGTTTGCTTTAAGGTGTTTCTTCTAGGTGTTAAAATCTACTGTCCTGTACAGAGAAGTTTCATGTGTTTGCTGGCTTCTTTGTTTATTGTCCATTCCTGCAGTTACTTCTTTCCGATGGACTGTCACCTAATAATGTGTCTTATTCAACTTGGGTTACAGTATTTTCTAAGCTAATACAATAGAGAATGTAGTGTCAAGCAACTCTTCTTTCTCTAATCCTTTTTTTAAAGCTTGACTTATGGTCTACTGTCTCTCAGACCAGAGTATTTTGCTCCACTGTTAAAATCTTTGCGGCACTTTTCTCCTCTGGTTTCCTCCATCTTCGCCAATACCCTCTTCTGGGGTGTTCACGAACAACCGTCCGTCACGAATATGCTCTTAACTAAATTAAATGTAGTCAGGGTATTTAGAGTGGTTAAGTCAGTCACTTTGAGCAACAGTGCCTTTTTCGATCAGCACACATCTGAGTCAACTGATTTACATGTTGCCATCACCCACTTAAGCTGTGAAATTTACTCAGCCGCTGCTCATCTCATGTGCACGACGTGCGGCAGGACATCTACCTTTCACCACTGCCTGGCCAAGCATCTCTCTATAACATACCACATAGTGATTATATACAGTGAATATACAGTTTATCCTGCTTGGTACAAGACCTGCTGTAGAGCTACACCTAAAAATATTTGAATTATTGATTGACCTGCCCATTCTCTTCACAATACTCCAGAAATTTTCAAAAAACTGTGAAAAATACTCATCATATTGAAAGCTTCAAATTGCTTTTTCACTCCAACCGAAACCTGAACTCTTCTTTTAGTTTCAGAAACGACAAAGAAAATCAGCCAATACTGACATTTGAGATGCCGGAACCAACAGCGATTTGACATTTTCATCCAAAATAAGACCCAAACGCTTATTCAATGCTCAAAATTGATAGTATTTCATTCATTCATTCATTTTCTACCGCTTATCCCATTAGGGGTCGCGAGGGGGGGCTGGAGCCTATCTCAGCATCTTGGGGCGAAGGCGGGGTACACGCTGGATGAGTCGCCAGTTCATTGCAGGGCTGACATATAGAGACAAACAACCATCCACACTCACATTCACACCTACGGGCAATTTAGAGTGACCAATTAACCTACCCCCAGATTTGCATGTTTTTGGAATGTGGGAGGAAACCGGAGTACCCGGAGAAAACCCACGCAGACACAGGGAGAACATGCAAACTCCACACAGAAACGTCCTGACCCAGAATCGAACCCAGGACCTTCTTGCTGTGAGGCGACAGAATCAACTAATTAATTAATCGTTGCGGCCTTAATGTGCTGATAGGTGCAAATGAAACTGGTAAAGCAAGAAGCAGACCTTGGCATTGTGCAAGCAGGGCCTTCTGAGTCACCATTAGTAACCTCTTTGCCTATCCTGCCATTTATAGAAGTCTGATATAAAAACAGTGGGTTTTTCATGGTTCCCCAAGAGGCTCACATGCTGACACCTCCACATTCTCACATTTGGCAGCTGTTAAACTACATGTCACAGTGCGATGAAAGAGTCTTGACACCAAAATCGACTCTGTATCTGCATTTATTCTCTGGGAAAAGGGTTGCATTCTGCGGGTGAGTTGACGGACGGAAATGAACCTGACTTGAGCTGTGTAATTATCAGACATCTTGCTGTTATGTGCAGACAAGTAGCAATTATTTTACACAAAGGATGCAATATTTAAATTGTGAACCACTGGAAGATATGTAGCTTGGTAATTTCCACTGAATTTCCCATGTAAGTTATTACTCAAAAAAAACAGTAAAAGGACAATTATTGTATTTTGTCTGACTGGTACTCTGCTCAGAGGAGGACGGAACTGAGAATAATGAGGTCAAACTAAAATCCCTTCATCAAAATAAGAAGGGTAAACTTTGGGTGCCCAAAACTGAACTCAACCAAAGTGAGCACAAGCCCAATCATTTCAACTGACCATCCGAGGGACCCTGAGATGAGGAATATAACACATCCATCCAGCAATAGTGATGCACACACATCCTCAAATTCTACCTACATGAGACACCTTCATACAATATCAGGTCCAGCAGTACTGCAGTGTATGTGTAAAAAGAAATGTACATATCCAGAATATGCACTGTTTGAGTCACAAAAACAAGCATGATGTGAATCAAATTTGCCTGAAAAATCTGCAGATGCAACAAAAACATAACACGCGTGAATTCACACAGCAAATATGAAAAAGCCGAAGTCTTACCACTGTCTGATGATTGACCTGAATCACTTCATCCCCGGCGTGGATTTTCTTACAGCGGTCAGCCAGGGACTGAAGGAGAGCCGAAGAGGTACAGTCATTAACTGCCGCTCCACTTCAGTGTCATGACACAGCTCAGTGTGACAACCACATCGGATATTACACTACGAGTGAATGAACAGTCAGGCAAAGGTCTACACAGGTGAACACAGAGAGGCGGGAACTTACTCCTTCTGTCGTCCCCGTGATTACATGCAAGCCGTCATACGTTGATTTGATATACATGCCCTGCGGGAAGACATAAAGAAAATAAACTATTACATTTTAGAGCAAGCTTTAGCATAACTCTGAAAAACGGGCGCCTATTTGCAAATCTTAGTTTTTTCATTTAATCAGCTTACAGTGCAGATCTAAAAATTTATCGCAGTTAATTTTCAGTAGCAGAGGAAAACATGAATTTAAGTGTGTAATTTTAAAACATGCAGAGCCTAATCTGAATGTCATGTAGTGAGTCTCCCTCAAACGCTCCTTGAAGCAGACTGAATCAAACACAATGGAATTTTTCTACCTCAGACAGTGTTTACAAAGTATTTCTTATCAAAATGGGTCTAAAGGGCATTAAAAACACACATCCAGACAAACACACAAGCAGCATGCTAGTCCTCAAGATGAGTGTGAGAGGTTTATTTTTAGGCCACTCGGCCTGCTGTTGTGTTCAGGTTTCACTGAACGGATGAGAGAACTTTCATGCCCCCTGCTAGCATTTGAGTGGGGGGTGGGACTTCTGCCGTGGCCCCCAAGCAGGAGGCTCGTGTCTAAGTGTAGGTCAGCGCAAAGATGGACACCAACAAAGCGCTCATGGTTGTGCAGCGGTTGGCACAAAAAAAGGGACTTTTTTTGCTGCTCAATAATAAAGTTAGTTTTGGTATACATGCATACATTTTGTGCATGTGATTTTGCTTATTTCAACACGAGAAACATGTTCTTTTCATGTTGCTTTTTGTCAGCTGACTCATATGCCCACAAGCTCAGCAAAACCCAGTTTCTGGACAGCTGCAGTGAGAACTATTAGATTCTGGTCAGCAGAGCAGCGCAGAGTGTTTATGTTTCGACCTCAATACTCTTAATATTTCAAAATGTGAAATAATACTACGGCTCATGGCAAATTTTAAAAATTCAACAGTTACTTGTCTTTCTAGAAACAACACCAGATGAAAAGGTCTTTATATTACCCTCAGTAACAGGGAACGCTGTGCACGGAAAGAGATGTTTCTGATTGTTTAACAGGATGTTTTGATGCTGTAAGAGGTGAAATTCCCTTCAACAACACAGTACTGGGGTTAAGACTGAATCTCATTAGATATCGTGTATTTATGTTAGAACACCTGTGTAGGTGTGTGACATCTGAATCGCACAAGGAAAAAACAAAGGCCAAGTTGGTTTTTGTGACCGATTAACAAAGTCCCCTACTTTGAGAAAACATGAGAAACATGCTGCAAGATCATTTGCACACGCCGACATAAGTCATGATAATGCTTTCTGTCGTTTGCAGGATTCTGCATCATTCAGTGCTATTAGTAGCTTTGTTTGGGTTAGCTTTTACTTGTGTGGCTTTCTTGAAATCTGGAAAACAATTTTGTATCTTAATATTTATTTAAACTGTATTCTAATATTGTGACAAGTATGTCCAAAGTCTGCTTACAGTGGCTTGCAAAAGTATTCATACCCGTGGAACATTTCCACATTTTGTCACGTTATGACCACCAACATAAATATATTTTATTGGAATTTTATATGAAAGACCAACACAAAGTGGCACACAATTGTGGAGTACAAAGACAGTTATACATGATTTAAATTTTTTTTACAGATAGAAAACTGAAAAGTGCGGTGTGCATTCAGCCCCCTTTTCTCTGAGTGCAACCAATTGCTTTCAGAAGTTACCTGATGATTGCTGAATGATCGAATGTTCACCTAATGACTAAATAGAGTCACCTTGTGCGTAATCTAATCTCAGTATAAATACAGCTGTTCTGTGACGGCCTCAGAGGTTTGTTAAGAGAATATTGGGGAGCAAACAGCAACATGAAGTCCAAGGAACACACCAGACAGGTCAGGGATAAAGTTGTGGAGAAGTTTAAAGCAGGTTTAGGCTATAAAAAGATTTCCCAAGCTTTGAACATCTCACGGAGCACTGTTCAATCCATCATCCGAAAATGGAAAGAGTATGGCACAACTGCAAACGTACCAAGACGCGGCCGTCCACCTAAACTTACAGGCCGAACAAGGAGAGCACTGATCAGAGATGTAGCCAAGAGGCC
>KV751332.1:3660092-3683914 GCA_001698575.1 Mola mola | reverse complement strand
AGGGACAGGGAAGATGGTCAGAGTTGATGGGAAGATGGATGGAGCCAAATACAATCTTGGAAAAAAACCTGTTGGAGTCTGCAAAAGACTTGAGACTGGGGCGGAGGTTCACCTTCCAGCAGGACAACAACCCTAAACATAAAGCCAGGGCTACAATGGAATGGTTTAAAACAAAACATATTCATGTGTTAGAATGGCCCAGTCAAAGTCCAGACCTAAATCCAATCGAGAATCTGTGGCAAGATCTGAAAACTGCCGTTCACAAACGCTCTCCATCTAATCTGACTGAGCTTGAGCTGTTTTGCAAAAAAGAATGGGCAAAAATTTCAGTCTCTGGATGTGCAAAGCTGGTAGAGACATACCCCAAAAGACTTGCAGCTGTAATTGCAGCAAAAGGCGGTTCCACAAAGCATTGACTCAGGGGGGCTGAATACTTTTGCACACCGCCCTTTTCAGTTTTCTATCTGTAAAAAAAAATTTAAATCATGTATAACTTTCTTTGTACTCTGGTCTTTCAAATAAAATTCCAATAAAATATATTTATGTTTGTGGTCATAACATGATAAAATGTGGAAATGTTCAAGGGGTATGAATACTTTTGCAAGCCACTGTATGTGTATTTGCCAGACTGGATTACTCCAAAGATCTATCTTTGTAAAAATGTGAGTTCACCACTTTTATTAGTTTGTTAGCTATGCGTAGATTTTGATGCACAGGCTGAAAATCACAAACATGCTACATAGCCATAAAAAGTAATCTAATAACATAATGTTTATATTCTTTTTTTTTATATAGAAAGTACCAGTATGTTTAAGTAGAATAGGACACTCGATAATGGGAAAAAGTTAACTGCAGTAAAACTGTTTATTATCAAGTACTGACACTGGAGGATTCAAATGCAGAGACACGGTGGGAAGTTCCTTAATCAAATCTGTTTAATTCAGAAGAGGGTCAGTAACAAGAAATCTAAACAAGAAGGCAAAGGTACAAATCCGCAAAGGCAAAACTCAGAAACCGATTATCAATCAAGGATGATATTGTTGGAAAGCCTATAGGATACTGAAAAGATGAACTGGCACAGGAGGGAAGGGACACACGGCTTAAATACAAAAGGACACAGCTGAAACACATTAGAGAGAGGAGGCAGTCACTCATATGAGGGAAGAAAACTTAACAGGACATGGGGATTAAGAAGCAACCAAAATTTCAAAATAAAACAGGAAACACAGAATAACCCTAACAAACAGACATTTAAACTACCGGACCCTGACATTTAGAATGTGCCATTAGTTTTTTTGTGAAATTTTATTAGGGATAACATAATGTTTATAACAGTGCACAAAGGGGGCTTTTAGTGATATTTGTGTGAGTTTACTTGGTAATGACCCACATATTATATATCACTGTGGTGCAGTGGTTAGCACTGTCGCCTCACAGAAAGAAGGTCCTGGGTTCGATTCCCAGGTCAGGGCGTTTCTGTGTGGAGTTTGCATGTTCTCCCTCTGTGTCTGTGTGGGGTCTCTCCGGGTACTCCGGCTTCCTCCCACAGTCCAAAAACATGCAAAACTGGGGGTTAGTAGGTTAATTGGTCACTCTAAATTGCCCGTAGGTGTGAATGTGAGTGTGGATGGTTGTTTGTCTCTATATGTCAGCCCTGCCGATGATCTGGCGACTTGTCCAGGGAGTACCCAGCCTTCGCCCGAAGATGCTGAGCTAGGCTCCAGCCCCCCCTCCCCGACCCCTAACGGGATAAGCGGCAGAAAATGGATGGATGGTGCATGCTAGGCTTTGTATTGTACAGGAGTGTCAGCATGATGTTTGACATTATACAGCCAATATAAACAAGGCTTTAGAATACAACCGCTGAAAATATAAATTACTTGCTAATACGAACTATTACTAGTATAGTATCTCCAATCGTGACCCAGTGTCTTGGCCATTTTCCACTTATTTTCTCAGTAATTGCTCAGTCGTCACACTACATTCATTTCTTATGAGGCTACATCAATATACCCCAGGAATTGCTTAGTTACCTATTGCAAGACAAACTGAGTGGCCTTACTAATGAGAAACTGCAAAAGTATTACCATATTTGTTAAAGGAGCAGTTTGTAAAATGCAGCCAGTGCTTTTTTGAAACGTTTGAAGAAGTAACCTTGCCACCATAACGAAAATAAGCAACCGTTGTGATGCGACACCCAAAATGTTTTCTAGTATATAATGCATTGTAGAGATAGCCACTGGTATTAGCATTCTCATCAGTTGTAGCACATTATTTCTTGTAACACCACGCAAGATTCGAAAGGCGATTGTGAGTCACAGTAGCCTCCAGTGGGCAACAAAGAACAGGACAAAGAAGAGCTGCCCTGAGGGTTTTTTCAACCATGTAATCATGTTTACAGCCCCCAGTTGTTACAGAAACTGAAACTAAATGACCTTTATCACCATCCCCAAAATCTACTCTGAGATAGAGAATAGATTAATTAGCAAAGATAAGGAGAAACAAAAGAATAAGTAAAACAAGATAAAATACTGATGTGGTTTAACGATGAACTCATGTTCGTTTCTTGTAGACTGGTAAGAAACATCTAAATTTGGCTGTTTATCGAAACTTATCTTGGTTTCTTGGTTTGATGTGGAAGCTTTTCTTGCTACTGTGGTCTTGCTGAAACTGAGCTAAGGAAACTCTAACGTAAACTACAGGTAGACACCACACATGAAATAATCTCCAGTGTTTTGACTAGTTGAATTATGGTCGAATTTTGCATACTCTTAAACTGCATTCAGCTTATCAGCTTAGACTACCTTAATTCACAACACCTGTCATCAGTGTTATGAGACGAGTCTGGATTTGAGGTTTGAAAAGTTCGATACACATTTTTGCTGATGTTGTATGTGCCTAAGTGCACACAACCTAGAACAGTGACATTGGGGAGGTGTGAAATGATGCCCCGTCACCATTCGGAGTGCGTTGCTGCAATTTACAGTTTGCCTTACCAGTCCTTCAGTGGATTTTATGTTGGCAAGCTGCACGACCTCCAAATGTGCTGCTTGGGACACCATGGGATCCGATGACAGAGAGATAATGTGGTCGCACACGCCAGACAGGGTTTTACACTGGGGAAAACATATTACAGATGAGTAGCTGCCATCTTAAAGTCTGCACTTTGTATCGTCATTTACAATTGCACCACTCTAAGAAACTCACCACATGTAGGATTTTGTTTTCTGTTTCGTACACGGAACAGTCCTGCAGAACAATCAGAGAGCACAGTTACCTCGAGAGAATGTGTCAAAATCAGGGAGTTATTATTAGCGCATCTGCTGTAGGTGGATGTAAAGCAAAAATCGAGCAGCTTGGCACCTATAACCCACAATACTCCCACACAGACATGCACAAACACAAAACAAATGAATCATCACTGCGGAGGCATGTCTTTCTCTCTTTCTCTCTCTCTCTCTTTCTCTCTCCCTCTCTCTCTATCTACGTCTCTGCCGGCCGTCCTCTCTCGGCCATAAATTCTCTCTATCGTCCTTTTTTCACTCCCACCTTTCCTACTTGCATTTTTGTCTTCACACAATACAAACATTACCGTCCAGAGAGACCATCCTATTAAGCATCCCTTCTCTCATTATTAACCGATTGTTCAGGGTCAAACAGGGCTCATTGTCATTATTTACAGGCAAGAGATACACTATATTCAAATATAATCATTGATAAATGCAGTATATTTAGTTTTGAAAACATTTTCACATGTAACTTCAAAGGGCATCTTAGTATTTTCAAACCTAGGAAATATGCTTGCATATACTGGTGTGCCTCAACTGGCAGCTGCAAGACAGGCTGCAGTGGCTGCAATGAAATCCCTCGGGGCAACTACAACTGTCAAAGTACAGTAAGTTCGGTTTAGGTGGTTTTTGCACTCACGTACTAAGATTGTTACTCTTAAGTGTCATTGTAGAGAGGATCCCCACAGAGACTGACCTTGTTTTTAAAGAGTCAGAAACACTAGGGCCAAATCCATTGACAGAAACCTGTCAATGGGCAGGTTTATTGACAAATATTTTAAAGGGGTTTAATTTTAAACCCCTTTAAAATATTTGTGTATCTTACTACCACTGACAGTTGGAACTAATAAAGTCAAAAAAATGATGTTTATCTACAGGATGAACTTCTTTCACTCATTGATTTACTGACCTAAGGTAGTTCTAATTATAGTTAATGGCATATTACAGTTTGAGCTAAGCTTTCGGCTCTCCTGTTTCCTTTGATTTTTGAGTTTTGTTTTAAGTGTGTGTGCACACATGTAATGTGTGGGACATACGGAGGCTGTTTTGGAGTATTAAAGGGTCTATATTGTATGCGTGTACAAGGAATTTAGTTTTTTGTACTACAAATAAAACTGATTGTTTATAAAATGAATTTAAAAGCATATGCACATATATGGTGTCTTGTACAGATGTTTCCAACGATATCTTAAAACTTTTGGGCACTACAACCAACACACCAGACAATAAATTTTGCCATCACTGATACGCTGATTTCCAAGGTCATTTTTGACTGTTCAAGATCATTTTAATCTATAATCAATTACAGTTCACATTCTAATATTATTACTGTAAAATTTATTTACCTGTTGTACAATTGTCGTGAGCTCAAGACACAGCTGGATCACGTTGTTCCTGGTCACAGAGTAATCTGCCACTGCAGCGAATGGGGACCTGAAAAAGAAGGAGCACCTGGAATGAACCATTAGGTCATCCGTCCTTTAAGACCACATCACTGGTAAATGTGCGGGAACATTTTTAAAAACATTATGTAGATGATTTTTATATGGGAAAAGGAACAGCAGTTCACTTTGTTATTTCTCTGTTGTCTGCTTTGAAATTCCCAATGCATCAAACGCACACACAGGCACAATCCCGCAACATATAAATAGATTGGCTCGGTGCATTTTAGACCATCCTGTCAAAATTGACATAGTATAGAAGGCCTTTATTCATCTTTCCTTGTCAGCTGATTAGTCATGGACAGATAGAAAAAAAATGATCAGTGCACAGTAGAAACACACTATAATCCCTTAAAAAACAAACCACATGACTGTCTCATTCCATTTTGAAGAACAGTTTTTAGATCAGCTGCAGGCTACACAATGTGTAGTAAATGTAAAATAAAAGACGTCCACCACATCACATCCAGTCATATCAAGAGTAAATATCTTAGCAGCTGAAGGTAAGACCAGTCATTAAGAAGCATTTGTTGTTGAAAATCCTTGAAAATGTTCTTGCAACTTTTAATATTCTAATGCCCGTGTTGCAAATGTTTGCAGGCCCATAACAAGTCCATCAAATCATGTGAGATGAATGACAAATATTTGAACAGGTCTGAGCCAACAGCTGATTGCTGCTGCTGTAGTGACATCAGACTAGTTCAGCAGATAACCCACTAAAAGTGCACGGCTGCATCAGTGAGCGGTGACCCTGTGCTTAAGAATGAGCCCCACTACAGTGGCAGAATGTTGCTTAGCATGCTTAGAATAGGAAAAACCAGGATGCGTATCCTTTTTGGACTCAGCTACATTTTTTGGGGGGTTTATTTAATTATGACATTGAATAGTTTCTTTTTTTTTCTTACTAGGGAGGCAGAATCCCTAGTCAGAATCTACTCTACTCAGAATCTACATCCTTTCATCCATCTTTTCAAATTCAACTTCAACTATCGTGATTATGTTTCTGATATTAACTTCTGCTTTGACGCTGAACTTGGAAAACTAAAGGGGAAACGCTGTGCAAGAACGCGTCGATCAGGTGCACCGTTTTGCAAATCTCACCTGTCGAGCCACGCGAGAAGGCTCTTGGCTGCGGCGATCAGGTCCACCACGGAGGTCAAGAAGTCGTTGGGGAGCTTGCGCGTGGCTCTGCCCTCGTAATGGCCGCTGCGTCGCCGGCCTGTGATGAAGTTCTGCAGGTTCTTGGCAGACGCGTTAAGCTTATGAGAAAGAGTCTTCAGATTTTCAGTCTCTAGCCCGTAATTCTGGTGGAGAGAAAGGAGAGTAAATTCACTGTCTTGTCCACTGCCTGTGTTTGTTAAAGAACTTCCCAATCTTGAGACCTTGTACCAGTGCGGAGGCTGAAACTGACATCTTTCTTTTGCTACAGCACAACAGCGATCCCACCCTGTTGCACTGCAGAAGATGATGCTCAAACATGTGAGGAGTGAAACCGTGGATGACCCGTCCACCGAGCCAGCTGCCACTTTGCATGTCTAGGCAGAGCAGAAGTGTCATCACCCCGAACGGCAAACTGCACGTGCAGTCCTGTGGGTGTCTGTCATGTCAGAACTCCTTGGGAGGGGAGAGCGCGGCAGGACGCCACTAATCATATTTAATACAGCGGTGCCTGAGAGACTTTAAACTAAATCCCAGTTACGTAAAGCGCTTTGGGGTTGAAGCAAGGCCTCCCTTGCAGTGAGGCAGGATGAGAGGACTTTAGATTCAGATCGCATCTGCGACCTCAGTCCACTAAATCTCCATCCAGCCCCTGTCTCTGGGGATACCTCATCGTCATCTCTATTCCTCTTCTCCTCATCTTATCATGCTTTTAGCTACGTCAACATTGATTAGGAATGTTGGGTAATGACAAAAGTATCCAGTGCATACTTTCTGATTGACTGACTATTTGCTTTACATTTTCCACTATTATAAAGAAATAAAATCACTTGCTTTAGTTACTTTTAGTAACAAAATTCAAACTCTTTAACTGCTAAATTAAACATATCACGTAACATATCATTATGAGGTACATTTTGATTTTACAGTTTAATGGCTCTTGAATCTGCGATCTGCCTGGTTCTCTTTAGGCCTTGTTTTCACTGCAGTTTTGTCTGCCCCCGGGCATGAAACCTCCTGGGAAAATGCAGGCTGACTGGCCATCCAGAGAGGCTGGCAGCCTGGTACCATTTCTATCTGCTTTCATGTCTCCATTATAGACTAAACGAACAGATAAACTCACACTTTGGTCCAGTGTTGTTTCAAGTTGCCATTCTGAGGCAAACAGACCGCAATCGGGTTGTATTTGTACTAATGGCACCAACAATAGAAGGAGGTTGTCTGTTGTAGTCTCAAATAGTAGCATACTGTAGCTACTGTCCTGGGAAGTGAAGCAGGAAAGCTGGCAGAAATAGTGAGTGGATACGTTGATCCAATTAGAACACTACTGTGATAAGTCAGTTACAAAATTTTGCCTACTTTTCAATTTTTTCAAATTTTTGAGGATTTGCTATTTTTTGTAAAGAAACATTCGAAGACACCAGATTAGATTCTAAAATTGTAACACACATTTTCTCCACTTTTTCTGACAATTTATGTAACAGAAAACTGGCTGACAAAATAAGCTGTGCTTTATATTAGTCAATATGTTATTCTTAGATTTTCTTCCGATACAAAATATACAAAAAACATAATATTTGCATACTCATTGACTAATTCAATTGGATTTATTGTCAAAGCTGAAAAAAAATCTATATGTTTTTTGATTTATTTATCGAACCGAAACATGCCGAAACATTACACATATTTGATCAAAACTACTTAGAAGAAGAAAATCTCCTGGATGGCAAGTCATTAGATCGTCATTGGTTGCTGTGCTGCTGCCCTGAATGGCAGGTTTCCACAGGTCTGAGGTCAGTGCTCAGGCACGTGTGGTGCAACGAGCCTTATGAATATTGAACTTTGACTGTTTCAGCAGCACTTCAGCCCAATCAGCAGAGCAGCAGTCTGTCATGCTGACACATGCAAAACTTGTGTTTCTGAGAATAAGAGCAGAAATCGCTTGAAGAGGAGGCTGTAATCCATGTCAGCGCTAATGACAGCTTGAAGATTTGCCTATAGGGCATATTTGGGCAAGATTATCTGGTAGATGTGCTGTGATGTTTGAAAACTGAGGCAAATTACAGCCTTTTCCCTCTTGTGAAGTTTAAGTAAGGCCCGCATTTACACCAGCGTTGGGTTTATTTGTGAAACGACTAGCTTGGCAACTGATTAAAGGACTTCATGGGTGATAACTTTATGCAGTTAACACACCATGATTTGCAAATCCTAAAACTGTTAAAAAAAAAACCAACCTTCACATTTCTGGGGTTAATGCAATGAGTTCAGGAGGCATCAAAAGTGCCACAGAATGTTCATCCAACAGCAGCAGTCTGAGGCTCTTTGAAGTGACAGCACAGAGGAGTTTGAAGGCGGTGTGGGAAGCTTGGACTCACCAGAGCACACAGTAAGTCCACAGCCTCCAGTATGAGCTCCTGGTGGCCGATTCTGGACACTCCCAGGTCCTCCAGCTCTTGGTGGGTGATCCGCAGCAGCTGGTCCCCTCCTACTTTCTCCCTCTCAAAGGTCTTGATGTACTGCTGGAGGCAGTCATCCAGGCCTGGGGGAACCGCACAGGAAAACTTTCAGTACAAGCACGACAAGGCGAACGTTGTGTTTTTGCTTTTCTGATTTCCTGTAAAAAAAACATTTGCATAATGTGTTCTGATGAACTTGGTATCGCTCTTCCCTGCCAGAGTACTGCGTGGTAAATCTCTCAAGTGTGAGCACAGGTTGTGTTTTGTTTGGTCGTTGGCGCGATGAAAGTGAGAGTCAGACAGGAAATCTGACAGATTCGCCCTCGTCAACCCTGCTGAGGTGCGTTTCTGCTTTAAACAAGTACCAGGCTCTCAACTAAAAAGGAGCTGTGTGAATTCGCTCAGCTTGTTCAACATCTTTCCCTGCAGCTGCAGTTGAAAAAGCTTTAAATGGAGAAGTGTAACACAATACAACAACCCATCAGAGGTCCTCAGCTAAGGGTTTCACACTAGAAACTGTATTTATGGATGCATTGACACTGGAGGATGTAAAATAACTTCCAAGAATTTAATCTTACACAGCATTATCACACCAGGAGGGATTTCCACAGACTTAAACGAACCCTCCTCTGAGACAAGAGTCAACATAGAATCTGCACACAGTTGCTATTTCAGACACAACGTAGCGGACCGGGGCGGCACAGTGGTGCAGTGGTTAGCACTGTCGCCTTATAGCAGGAAAGTCCTGGGTTTGATTCTCGGCTCAGGGCCTGCATGGGTTCTCTCCGGGTACTCCAGCTTCCTCCCACAGTCCAAAAACATGCAAAACTGGGGGTTAGTAGGTTAATTGGTCACTCTAAATTGCCCGTAGGTGTGAATGTGAGTGTCGATGGTTGTATGTCCATGTATTTCCACTACATTGCATTTTAGAGGAAAATTATTGCTCTCTAACTCTAATATATTTGTTTACTAACTTTTGTTACTTTGACTACATTACAAATTACGGTCTGCATCAGGGCCAAAGTCGCACTTTTTTATTTTTCATTTTCTAAACCCTGATAACCAGAAAAATGTGGATTATTGTATCTGATACTTAAGCAGGATGGTAGGTACTCTAGCTATAGTATACAGTGTATAAATAGTGCTTTGATGTAAACATATGTACATTTACTTCTACTTTTGATACCTCAGTGCCTTTATTGCCTGAAATTTACTTTTATTATCAAAAGTACATTTAAATTCAGGTACTTGGAGACTTTTACTCTAGTAGTTTCCTGGTGGGTCAGTAAGGAGTTTCATGGCTCTGCATACAATTTAAAGGCTTAACTAATCAGCCTCTTTACCAAGTTAATTGAAACCCATTGTGTTAATGAACTATTCCCCTGTGTTGCCATAGTAACCATGACACAGGGTGTTGGAAGGGTCTCTCCTTGACCACAGGAGCAAATAAAGAAACAAGCGAGAAGACAACTTTCCAAAGAGTGTCTACAAGGGAGCCACAATAAATCAAAAGCTCACTTTTAAATAGTATGAGGCATTGCATATTGACTGGTACTGTATCATCAAAGGTTATTAAGACACACTGTGACACTAACTAATGAAAGTTTCGTGCTTTTCCTCTTTGACACCGAAATGCAATATCTAATTTCATATAAATCTGACTGCAGCATCATGTAACAGACAGCTCCTCTAAATCACTTCACTATATCAATGTCCCTGTCCATGTTATGCATGGGTCACATTACCAGGCACTCTGAGGGGACAATAAAATCACAGCACTGACACATCCTGATCGCCATACTAGATAATCCTCTGGTAAAGTGAAGTGAAACAGGTGTTTATTTGCCACTGTTGAAGTGGAATTATGATGATCTGACTTGTCACTGATCACTTTATGTGCGTCAGGCGGAGAGAGAAAGCGCAGAAAGACTGACAAAGATGAAACTGATGCACTCCACAAAACATGAATTATATTAATGCATGCTGAACGAGAGATTATACTAAGCCTGCATTAGGTCTGTGCCTCACACAACTCGTAAAAACACTCAGAGTGCACTGAACACGTCTGTTTGTGCAGCTACCATGCACTTTTCAAGCGCACAAGTTGATATTCTTCCCTCCGCTGAGCCACAAGAATCTCCTACTTCGAGGCCGCTTTATCACAGCTGAGAATGGAGCGCCTTGCTCACACAAAACATTAATGTGGGGGTGGAGAAAAGGATTGTGGGAAGGTCACAGGCTGCCCCTATTTGGCCTCCAGTGACATCACGGAGCAGTATGCTAATAATGGAACCTGTGAACGCTTATAACACGAGGCTGCCTGTCCTCAGGGGCAGAGAATGGATGTAAGACAAGAGTGAAGCCCCCCCTCTGTCAGTTTCCTCTCCCCCAGAGTCCCTCACTTTAAATTACCATTAGTGGGCTGTGGGTATAGAATCGTGTCTGCTCCACTTGTCAGATGTGGCACACTGAGGAGCCCTCTCCCATATCCACCACTACTCGCTCCCTATACTTCTCACTTGTGGGTATTAACAGATCATCTCAGATCTCATGTACACTGCTCTATTCATTCTGTCTTGGCCTTTCTGGCCCCCGTCCCCATGTCTCCTTTGTAAATCTTCCTCGCAGCCATACACTTGGCATTTTCACTGAGACAAGCTCACAAAAACTTTTTTTTTTTAAAAAAGAAGCAGCATGAGATTCAGGTGCAATTTATAGTACACGGTTCTCGAGAGGAGAGGTCTGAGCTTTGCAATCAGAATATGTCTGAGCCAGCAGGAGAAGGCCTTCAGGCTCAGGAATATGACTAAGGCTGAGCATGTGGGTGTGTCGAGGCGGTACAGATGTATGTTTCATGTACGGCTTCAAGGGGCTGTGGCCTGACACGTGAGCATGTGTCTCAGAAACACAACACTGAAATGAAACAACTGAAAGAATACACACGGACTTGACCATCCTCCCTCCCTCAGCATCGCCCCGCACGTTTTGTACATATTCGACTGCCAGTGGAAGTAACTTTGCAATGCAAACAGACAAACAAGGCAGAAAAGGCAAATCTAAAGAGGTGAACTGTGCCCTGAGTATCTCCTGACAGGCATGTGCACTCAACTTCCCTCCGGAACTGGAACCTCTGATCCAATCACCAAAATCTTACAAATTCATTTTCAACTGCAGCATATTAAACCCCTCTAATTTAAACCGAGGCCTCTGTTACAGCTCAGGTTATTTTTCACTGTGGTCATCACCACAGAGGGTCATATAACTGTGCCTTTAACTGATTTGGACTAACTTATAGACAGCTGAAATCCCAATTAAAGGCAGTCTTACAGGACGCTTATCAGAGTCAGCTGTGACTTTTTTTTGCTGACATTTTACACAGATGGCTGCACATCTCTGACTGTGCACAGCTGCCATAGCTCTAATTTGACACATTTCACACATAAATGTCGATCTGCATCTGTACAGCTTTTTCCTGCACAGGGAACGTGACGACAGTGATCACACGCCAGTAATCACTGGATCCGCGCTGTTTCCCAGCCCCCGTGTGAACGAGAAACCACCGCGGGACACACAATAGGGGTTTAAAACGGCTTGCGTGAATGGGTTAGGCTCTGGGGAGCGTTTTGCTCTGAGAGAATCGATCAGATTTGAGGCTGCAAGTGGGAGCCCGTTCGGAGCCGATGAGGCTCAGCAGGTGTTTTTGTGTTGGACACGCGTTCCCGGTGCAGTTTGGTGACATGCGGGTCCTGCGTGGCTCCCCTCTTACCTTTCATCCAGTCCACCACTTGGCCGGAGCTCCACTTGCTCACGGGCTCCATGACTAGTGCCATGCTGGAAGTTTGGGGGGAAAAAAATGTGGGGGGGGGGAAGAACAAGAAGAGAACAGGTTTGAAATCTAAAATAAATAAGTAAATAACATAAATCAGGGGTTGACTTGATGCTCGTCTGCCGGGTGTTTACACACTAAACGAGGCAGGTCCGAAAGGCGCAAACCGCGGCGCTGGGGAGCAGCCCGGCGGACCCGAGCACATTCCCGCGCTGTGTGCTCGCTTGGAAGAGCTCTTTCACTTGTCATTCACGTCAGGCTGCTGCTGCTACCCGAGCCCCCCTCTCCGAAACACATCCCAGCGGCCTCCCGAGCGCAGACTGGCACCTCGCGCGGCTGCCTGGAGAGGTTGGGTCCGCTCGGAGCATCCTCCCTCACACACAGACATGAAGTCATAGCCCTCACCGCGCGCCTGTGTGCGTGTGCGTGTGGCTATGAGGGATATTTCATGCCCGGCTGGATGAGTGTCTTTAGTTCGCTGGGAATTAAAGGGCTAGTATGTAGAATTCAAGGATATGTATTCGCCGACATATGATGTCATTTTCGTGTCTATGTCGAAATTCGTGTGTGATCACCTTAAATCAAAGTCCTTACTGTATATTGTTACGTTATTCTTTAGTTCCTCTTAAGACTCAATAACAGGGAGATGATTGTTACGTTATGAACTGTTAATTAAAGGAAGTGTTATTATCTGCTGCACGCACACTTAGATAGTTTGCACTACACCCGCTGCTCATCTGCCACAAACCAGTTAGAGCCGGTCTGGCTACACATAGTTGAAGAGTACTGATAACAATTAGGGAAGAGCTCCTCCTCTGTGTAGGAGGAGCCTAGAAGGTATAAATGGATGTGTAACCTGGATATCGGCCCTTTTCTTCTACTCCACCCTTCAGGTAGTGGGACAGAGGGCTCAGCGCTGACTCTGTATCTACTCTCTGCGTGAAATAAACAAAGGCTATTGAATTCGAAAAGTTAAAGAGTGCTTTATCAACCTTTCCACTAAGATATAACGATCCTGGGCAGAAGGAGATGAAAACAATTCGTCCTTCAACAATTTGCAATCTTAAAAATATCCATTTATAGCGACATGGGTCTCCCTTCAACTGTAGAGCGCCATCTTGTGCTGCCATGCTACTACGGTGGCCGAGAAAACATGTTTTTTTGGCTTTTTGAGAGCGGCGCATTGGTGCAGTGGTTAGCGCTGTCGCCTCACAGCAAGAAGGTCCTGGGTTCGATTCCCGGGTCAGGGGTTCTGTGTGAGTTTGCATGTTCTCCCTGTGGCTGCGTGGGTTCTCTCCGGGTACTCTGGCTTCCTCCCACATTCCAAAAACATGCAAACTGGGGGTTAGGTTAATTGGTTACTGTAAATTGCCCGTAGGTGTGGATGGTTGTTTGTCTCTATATGTCAGCCCTGTGATGAACTGGTGACTTGTCCAGGTTGACCCCGCCTCTGCCTGAAGATGCTGAGATAGGCTCCACCCCCCAATCTCAACTACTGCTTTCCTTTCCTTTCTCTCTATATATAGATATACATATATTCCAAAAAAATGAATTTTCTTGTAAATTTCAGTCGATAACTGGACTTTAAATTCACTTTCTAAGCACACGTAAATCGTTCTCTAGGTCATGATCTGGTTAAATTAAGCAAAATGAAAAAAAAAATCTCCCCCTTTTTTTTTTATGGAAAAAATTTAATTTGATAATTTCTCACGCAATAAAAGCAAAAACTACAAAGGGCAAAATTATTGCTAATCTGTTCTTTATCAAAATGATGAATCCCTTTTTCATTTTTTAAGTACATAAACTGTAAAGTATGCAAAATAAATCCATTTACATATACTGTATATACATAAATATATGTAAAGAGGGGTGGAGAGAGAAAGAGAGAGAGAGAGAGTTCATTGAGATCTTAGTACAATAGGTTTATCCTACTTGCAATAAAAAGCCACACAGAAATCCATTCAACACATTATCAGACAGCGATTCCTGTGATGCTCAGTCGTGTCCTCGGGCACTAATCGTTCCTCATAGCTTGTTTCTTGCTGCCGTCTTTGTCGCTGCTCACGCCTCCATCACACAAAGCGCAGTGTAGCGACACATGGATGCCAACATGTACCTCGCTTTTTGTCCTGTATTGGTAAACAGCTTCAGGGTTTAAGCCTCATTTCACTCTCAGTGTAGAGCAAATGCTACACTTAGACTGAATGTCAACATAATCCTAGATTAAATAAACTAGACACACTCTAAGTGTAGATGCAACTATTTTATCCATTGAAGTCACTTTGTTCCACAGAATATATATAATTGATAAAAAAAAAAGTTGCATAGGAATAGATCTATTCCCTCAATTCACATCAAATCGGTGTGGCAAATTAAAAAGGAAACTCGCATAAAAAGACAGGACCAGATGCATATAGCCAAACATTTATTGAAATTGAAAAGTGTTGTCAGCCATATTAAAAAAAAAAAAAAAAATAGGTGGGTTCAACATTACAGAACCCCCAACGGCTACACTGACATTCAAGATAATCTATAATCACTACAGGGACAAGGAGCTATTCTGTGCAAAATTAATGATTAAGCAAGATTTCGTCAATAAACAGAAAATAAAGCAATATGAAAATTAAGATAATGGACAGCTCCTAACACCAGCTTTAATCAAAGTCAAAGTCAAAGTACCTTTATTTGTCAATTCTGCTACATGTTCGGCACATACAGAGGATTGAAATTGTGTTTCTCTCGGATCCACGGTGCAGCAAGTAAACATTAGAAAGAAGGAGGGCATACAAAATAAGCTAAAAAGGAACCGGCTGATTTAAATCTAAAATATGAATATGGAGTATAAGAGTATAGGTAAATATATAAATATATATACAAAGGCACATAAAATGAGGTTGCCCTTTTTTGTAACTTTTTTGTAACTTTAATTTAAGATTCTTTGCAGTCGACACAAACTTCAGTGCTTCATCTTGTACAACAGCAATGAAAATACACATAAAACACCTTTTGTCCTTTAGGGATTTTATTGATATAAAATTAATTCCCCTAGAAAGGATACTTTAAATTCATCATATACTGTACGTGCTCATCGAACCTTTTAGTATTATACAAACAAGCACCACAATTATTGTGGGTTAGGTGTTATGGGGTTTGACATGAATGTGCTTAACGGAAAGTGTATCTCCTGTTCTGTCCCATCAGTTTTGATCATTTTAAAGTTGCCATTCGTAAGACAAACAATGATAAAGGAGTATGGTAAGCTGTTCAACTCTTTGGTCATAATTAGACCTGATTTGAGCAAGCTGTGCACCGTCTGTTATCTCAGATTCAGTATGTCACATTTTTGCATTGAAATATATTTTTCAAAAGTATTAAAAGAATGAATGGAGCTTTGTTACATTTTTTTTTTACTGAGTTGCCCATTTAACATTTGTACTTATCCCAAATGTTTCTATCATTGATCACAGTCAGAGAAATCTGTAATGTAATTTTGAATTTTTGAACTTTGAATGACATCATTCAAATTTAATTTACTAACGTAATTCAAAGTAAGATTGCGTTTCATTTGGTCAACAGTAACTATACTTTCTAAAATAATCCAGAATGAGGAAAGTCATAATGTGAATGACAACAGTAATTTGTATAAAACCTTAAAGCATTTCCTCATCCAAGAATGAGTCACATCAAACAGATTTCAGTCAGCAAAGGCAGCTATCAATGAATACAACTTCCATGATTATATGTCACTCTATATAATTAAACTACATCTTTAATTGTCATTGTTTTGCAAGGCCCAAAGTGGCAGAAATTACACAGTACAGTTTGGTAAAATTTGAAAATCATTCAAAATGTACAGCATTGTTTGAATTAATTATTATTGTCAGTAATAGTAACACTTGCTATAATCATTTAAAGAAATCACATCCACACTTTTGGTTGATTAAGGTTACCTTGTTATTTTGATTCATTAACTATATTAATGTTAATTAAATAGACTCCATATGAAGACTAATATAGGGTGCTAGCACTAAGTCTGCTGAGAAAAACAATAGAAATTGTTCAAATGATATATTGTCACATTTCTTTCTTTAAACAGACATTTAGTCATTGTGCACAAAGCACAGGGGTTACAAGCAAAATTAATGATGGCTAAATTCTGTGTCTGTGTGTGTGTGTGTGTGTGTGTGTGTGTGTGTGAAATCTAGTATGTACAAAACCTAGACCATGAAACAATTAATTAATGTATGTTATTTTATAAACTTTTTGCTTCCTATTAACACATACAACTTTATATAATATAAATGTAAAAAAGTCTACACTTTTTTGCTGTCTCATTGTATTATGCAATAAATTGATAATGACTACTTGGTTCGTTCTGCTCGTAGGTTTTGTTTGCTCAAGTCAAATTTTCTGAAATTGCACCTATTGTGGACCTCAGGTGTTGCAAGGAAATATTCATCACATTCATTCAAAATTCATTTAAAACATTAATTTTATGTCCAAAATGTATGATCAGCTCATGAAATATGATGTATTTTGTATATCACCAACAAGCTCTGAAAAAAAAACAATGAATCCCCCCCGCCCCGACCAGCAATAAAAAACAATAGTTCTAATAATATTTCTCGATATTGTAATATATTATTTAATATTTTTGTCTGTTGTAGCCTTTTTTGACTTCAGGTTTCTTGTTTCTTGTTCTTGCGGCCTCTAGGGGGCAGACATTGCTGTTTGATGTTCTGATAGGTCAAGAAAGAAGAAACGTTTTCGTCCCGAAAGAAAACATTAGAGTGAACTAAGGCGAAGGTAAGATGCCTTTGTTTGTGGTATAAAGTCGAAAGTGCAGTCATGTAAATATAATAATTACCAGCGCGTTTTCAGTAACATTTTTACCACTGTGAAACTAACTTTTTATTTTTGGAATAAACCCGACTTGTCTTACTATTTCTGGTTTGCACTTCTCTGATCTCTGTTTCTATTTCCAGCAGTGTTTGGCTGACATACTAAATGGAGAAGCAGAGGCAGAATAGTGACGTTAAATAGCAGACAGGTAAGTTTGGCCGTCAGTCAGACTAATAACAAGCTTCACTCTGTGATAGAGCCAGCTGGAAGTGGGAAGGCTCAACATTATAGAATTACTGTGTAATGATTCAATAGTATGCAACGATAAACAACATTTTTAACATTATTATGGATCAGGTTATACAACATTATCACCACATTGTTAATGTTAAGTTGTCAAATGGGAACAAACAAAATAGGGGTGGGAATCATTGCATGAGGTGGTTAATTAAAGGTAAAAGTAGGATTTTGTTTTTAGTTTTTTGCATTGGCTTCTGTTCTGTTAAGTCTGGAACACAGATCAGTCAACAAAAATACCTGAAAACCTGGTTTAATGGCGAGGTGAAGTGTAAGCCCTTACAGAGAATTTGAGCTCTGATAGGTTGTGTTTTTCTGTAGCTGCAGGGTTGGGGCTTGTCCTGAAGCTTCTCTTCTGGAAAATAGTGACCACTGAGCACGCTTGCCACCATCATCCATAAATTACCCTCTCTGTGACATGATGGACGACTTTGAAATGGAGGCAGTGGAGACACTGTCGCGCAACTCTTCTATTGGGGATGCGGTGTCTGGTAGAGGACAGAATCTGACTAGTGATGATGGTGATGACCTCTATTACATCCCTGAAAGAAGACCTTCACTTGGTCTGCAGTCAGAAATGATGGATACTAGCCAGAGGTACTGATTTTTCACTCACTTTTCTCACAGTGTAGGATAATAAACCTGGGTAATATTTTTTATTCTTGTAAAAATACATTGAAGTTCATGTTGCTGCTTTCTGCAGATCACTTCAGGGCTATTATGTTTAATTACCATGTACTGCTGGTGAAATATATGGGTAATTGAGTATAGTACTTTATGTAATGTGATGCTTTATCATATCACATTTTCCCATTTAAATTCTATTCTTTGTTTTAATGGAAAAAAATAAGAAAACTAAAAAGAACAAAGAATAATTTGGGGGGAACTACCTACAGATGAAGTCTGTTGCATGCCGAGAGATGTGTGATGTTGAAAATACATACCCAAAAATACAAATCCGTGCATGTCCTTCACAATTCATAAGTTTTTGTTGTCCCCAGTTTAAATACCCAGAACTTGACAGCCTTGATGCTACATGAGAGTGAGCGTAAACCTAAAAATGGGCTGGACTGTCTTGCTGTTAACAATCTGCCATTTTGCCATCTTTTTTTGGTAACGTCCTCAGGCATTTTTTAGAACCAGCCTTGTGTCCGGTGCTAAGCTACTGGTCAATGACAAGTGAGGAAAACTCAAACAGTATGGATGCGGAAGATGGATGCCTCACAAGGTACAAACCTGACAAAACATTAAACCCAATTCATTACAGTAAACAGAGCAGTGTTGAGAAGAGGAAAAGTTGTAGTGAGTGTAAATAAAACTGTTTTGTTATCCTGGATTTAGACTCCAGCTGAACAGAACAGATTCATTCTCTAGCTGCTACACCTCGGACAGTGACGACTGTGAGAAGAGAACCTTGAAGTAAGAAATACACTCATGCCATAGCATGACATCATGTGTGATTCAGTACAAGATTGATGCTGAATATGTTAAAAACTCTCCACTGTGTCCTCGCCAGGATTAAAAGCAAAGATGATACTGTCTCAGAGCACCCTGACACAGCAGAGTTCATTGGAGACCCAGCTGGTGTGAGGAATCCTTCTCTGACAATGGCATTCACTTTAAAGGTCAGGTTGTGGTCCCCCTTTTTTTTTTTTTTTTTTTCTTTAACTCTTTTTAGCTTTTTTTTTCAATCAGTGGAATTCTCTGGTTGAAAACAGCAGCTGATATTTGTGTCCTCCCTTTTGGAATCAGGCTATTTGTGACACACTTGGGAAGCTGTCCAATGACAACCTTAAGACTTTCAAGATGACACTGTGGAGGCGTTATCCAAAGTCGTTAAACACTAATCCACAAAACATGGATCTGTTGGAATTTGTGGATGAGCTGGTCACGAATTACGGCTTGGAGAAATCTCTGCAGCTCACCAAAATACTTCTTGAGGAAAAGGGACTAAAGAAGGCAGTGGATTATCTCGAGACGTTGTGCATCAGAAGTAAGCAGACTTTGAATTCACTCTAAACAAAGGGAACTGTCATATATAAAGCAGACAGTTGACTTAAACATGGAAATTCAGTTACTGTTTTGGAAAATACTGCAGCTCCATTGGTTTTTAAGCTGAGCATACAATAATTAAATTGTCATTTTTTGGGTGAAGTGTTTCTTTAAAAAGGAGATAATGGTCAGAGTGCAACAAGTGCTTTTACCTTGTCCACTTTGATGTAATTAAATGACCAGTTTTAAACTAATGAGAGAATCTGACCCATATTAACATGCAGAGTTTCTTTTTTTTTTAGATGAGGTACGGCACGATTTATGCGAATGTCTGAGGAGGAAATATGGCGATGTATTTGAGGATTCGGCCATTCAGGAGGAGAGGCTGCCGTTTGACGATGTCTTTACTAATCTCCACATTACGTCAACGTGTGACAATGGCCCAAATATTGACCATGAGGTCATGACCATTGAAAAACTGGACAGCAACCAGGAAACAGGGAAAATGCTTTCTACAAAGGACATTTTTAGTGCTAAAAGGCTGGAGCAGTCATACTTGAGGCTTCTGTTGGTCATTGGAGTGGCAGGGTCCGGAAAGTCAATGGCAGTCAGAAAATTAATCCTCGATTGGATTGAAAAGCGGTCCCATGAGCACGTGTCTTTCTTGTTTCCTATGCCGTTCAAAGAACTCAAAAAGTTTGAGGGTTCTGAGATTTCCTTTCTGGAAATAATACAAACACTCTACCCAGCAACAAAAAAACTGAGGGATAAGGATTACAGAAGCGAGGACTGCAAAATGATGTTCATCTTTGATGGCCTCGACGAGTACACTGAGCAGCTGGATTTTCACAACACTAAACCTGTCTGTGACCACACTGATCCAGCCACCCTGAATGTTCTTGTGGTCAATCTCCTCAGAGACAGACTTCTCTATCGTGGCCTATTTGTGGTCACCTCACGGCCGCAAGTAAACTGCTATGTTCCCTGGGATACATCTTATGATGCGATCGATCTGCTTGGTTTCTGTGACCCTCAAAAGGACGAGTACTTCAAGAAGAGATTTAATGACCCAGATCAAGCGGCTCGAGTTATTGCTCATATCCATTCTGTCAAAACCCTCCACATCATGTGCCACCTGCCCCTGTTTTGCTCACTGTTGGCTAATGAATATGAGCGCATATTTCAGGAACTGGGGACACAGGCAGAACTGCCCAAGTGCATCACCTGTATGTACACAAGGCTCCTGCTGGCACTCCTACGTCAGCATCGCAGGTTCAGAGCTCAAGATCGCAGGCCACATGAAGAGAGAGACTTTCTCATGAAACTTGGAAAGTTGGCCTTCAAAATGCTGGCTCTAGGCCAGTTCAAGGTCACCAGGGATGACTGGAAAAAGACTGGCGACCTGAGAATCGACGACGTGGAGGCGGTAATCAACAGTGGCTTGTGCACACAGTACATCACGAAGCCATTCTTCTTTCACCAAGAGAAAGTCCTCAGCTTCATCCACCCAACAGTGCAGGAGTACCTGGCTGCCCTTTATGCATTTTTCTCCTTTAGACACCAGGGAAAGAATATTTTTGAGAAGCAAGCGAAACAAAGATTAATAGGGATAATCAAGGGGCACAAGGCGATGGAACTGTATAATAGCGCGGTGTACAAAAGTCTGCTGTGTGAGGATGGCAAACTGGACATTTTCCTGCGATTCCTGTTTGGAATGGCAACTAAGAGCAACCTGAAACTTCTCGAACCACTCTACATCTCCTCTGTGAAGTGGCCTACTTTCACTGAAGATGCTGCTGCACTCATCAGGAAGAAAATCCAAGAAAATCAGTATCCTGGTAGGATTTGTAACTTGCAGCGCTGTCTGGAAGAGTTGGGTGTGTATGCCTCAGAGGGGGCATCGTGTTGATCTTTTTTTCATTATTAATGATCATTGTTCATAATCACCTGATAATTAACAACAATCAAGACTTCCTCTGAAATATGAGGAAAAAACATTTTGTAAAATGTCAGCAACAACTAACAACAAGCTATTATTTGGAAACTTAACAGATGGTAAATATAATGGAGCACTATACATATACAAGGTATAATATGTTAAATATGTTTAAATATGTTTATTAAAATATGTTCTGTTCTGCTCATTCTTAATTTAATGTAATGCCTGCAACACATACTGCAAACAAGTACAATAGCCCGTGAAGGTTCTCAGTCATCCAGGTCATCTTAATCTCGGAGTGTTTAGTAGGAAGCAGCTGGGCTTCTTAAGAAGCCTTTCAAATGAGAGGTGAAACGTCTTCAAACAAGATAAGAAGTCCAGTTACTTCCTACTAAACAGTCCGAGATTAAGTACAATAGCATACCTCTGCCAAGGCTCAAATATCCCACTTAAATAAAAAATTCCTGCCTTGCAGAATGTGGCTCAGCACTGTCCTGCTGACATAAGCAGGTATGTCCCTGATAAAGACGTCTGGATGGCAGCATATGTTTTTCCAAAACCTATATGTACTTCTAATGGTGCTGTCACAGATGTGCCAGTTCCCAATGCCATGAATATTAAATACTCCTATACCATCACACAGGCTGGGTTTTGTACTTTGCACTGATAATAATCACAATGGACACAACCTCTATGCTTTCCAAAAACTGTTTGAAATGTAGACTCATCGGATCAAACAGGCTGCGTTGTTCCGTCTCAGATGAGCTGGGCCCAGAAGTTGTACTTCTCATGGTTGAGTTTTGTTTTGTATCTGTAGATGTAGTGATGAAATCAGTTTACTGACAACGTTGTAGGGGAAATCTCTATAAAGTCCTTTCAGTTACACTTTGAGAACATTTTTAACTTGTTGGACTATTTGGCCATGCAGTTTTTCAAAGAAGTGAACCTCTCCCTCTCTTTGCTTGTGAAGTACAGCTTTTTGATTCCTGTTATAGGAACTAGTGTCATATGTTGAACAGCAAAAAATTAAAAATAATATATTTACAGACTTTAAAAAGATGATGAGATATTAAGTATATTATTTGTGTACTCGTTTGAATTGAATATAAAAAACAATTAGGAAACTTACAATCTGTTTAATATTTTACAAGGTATTCCAAATTCTCCTATGCTTGTCATGCTGGAGAAAACATTCCTTTTTATAGAGTTTAAGCGCTAATGGAGCCTTTGAGGCCAAACATATTCACTTCTAAAGTTCTGATGAAAGTTCGTGGAAAAACGCTCTTGAGGAAATGTGGTGTCATTTAATGTGTTCATATGGTTTGACGGGAGCCAAGAGATTTTATTTTTTCTAACTTTTCCTATTTTTATGCAATTATTTAAAAAGATTTATATAGAAATAAAAAAAATTATTAAGGGTTGCTTATTGTGCTTAGTACAACTCCTTAAAGTTCCCTCAATTTTTTAACTGCAGTAATGAAATGTTCTGAAGAATTTGAATATTGCCTTAGCTAAATGTATATGTAAAACTTTTATCTTCAATGAATTGCCATTGCTTGTTGGCACTTTTTATTCAAGTTTTGGTTTTCAGTGTTTAAAGAGATTGCAGACCTACTTGTTAATTTAAAAAAAAATTCCACAGCGTTGTGAAGGAACTGAGTAGACTGTGTACTGTATTTCTATATGGTTCATATTCACCAGAGTCACTGAAAACAAGCTTAGCAATTTCCAATGACATTTACAACAATTAAGTACTCTGCAGTGTGGTAGAGTCACCCAGATCATTGTAAAAATGTTGCATTCAGCAAATGGAGCATTAAATGCTGTTGCTATTTGGTTTCACTCTAAATTGGACTTTACTCCTTCACAGAAAGTCACTTTATACACATTGAAAATATCGTTAGTATTCATATTCCACTATATCGTATTGACATGAACTTGCAGGTGAAGACAATTTATTAATATCGATTGATCCAAGATATCGAAGAGCATCACATAAAATGTTTGATCTGACTAGAACAGAACCTACACTTTTTTAGCATTGGAAACATCTGTGTTTAGGATACTGTTGGTAAAAAATGGCTGGTGTGGAAAAGGTCTAATACACCAAAATTTTTGTTCGTTTTACCCAAATACAAATATTCTGTAGTCACAATTTACTCTTATAGAGGCAAAAACCTAACTAATGTTGACTTTTGTCAAATATGAATTAGTTGGTGAAACATGGAATTGTACTTTTAACCACAGTAACATTCAGTGTTTTGTGTTTTTTCCCACATCGCAGTGACTACTGGTGTATGTTAACATCATGTGCTTCTGGGCTGTTCCGACAGCGTTTGTCACGACACAGGTGAAGGTGGATTTCAGGTCCTCTGATGTGATATTCTTCAACATCAAACTTCTCTGTAGGATCGCACCATCCTCCAGAATGGACCTAAAACAAACATTCAGCTCAGCCACAGGTTGTTTTCAGGTTCAGTCATTATGTTGCCCCACAACTGTGTGCAGAGCTAAATTTAAAGAAAATAACATTCACTAGCTTGACAAAACTCGTAATACTCACTCCTTTGCCTCTACTATCCT
>KV751332.1:3644594-3660074 GCA_001698575.1 Mola mola | reverse complement strand
GAGCCAGTAGATGATCGTCTGATCAGCTTCGCAATTTGCAAACACTTCACAGTGAAGAATCAGCTGCTGTCCTGTCAGCCAGAGTGCATCCACACCCATTATACACATGGAATTACTGCCAAGCCTCAATATTTGCACAAGAACCTGTTCAAAGAGCTTCACTGTAAGAATGCCCCTGGCACAGGTTTTGTCAGTGTAAATATGAAAACACAAATTTTAGGTAATTTCTCTGTAGAGGTTACCTGGATGAGCTTTTATCAGGACCTGATGTGGCCCAATGATCTTTGGAGACTCTTCCTCAGAAACTGAAGCACAAATTTAAGGTTAGCACATAAACAATAAGTAGGCAGAATTAAAAACCAGTTACAACCAAACACACCATACCTGGAAATCCATCTGCAAACAACAGGCAAAGAGATCCAAATGCTGCTGAAGACATAAAACACATTCACTGCCAATACCATGATACGGTGAGTTTGGTGTGAGTGTTATGTACCTTTGATGACAGTCGACGGCTTCATTGTGACTCCTCCAGCAACAGCTCTGTGTCTGCAGTTTGGCTTTACAATATATACACACGCCAACAAATCACTTCCCTACGCCCACTTCACACATGGCCTGGACATGCAGTTCGTGGGGATTTCCTCATAAAAAGACCCGCTCATGTTCTCATTACATAAATCAAATGTACTTACTCATTCGGCTCACTCTTTTGATGCTGTGTGTGTCATCCAGTGTGTCCTTTGGCCTTGTTGGAAACCTCAAGGAGGCATAGATGTAACAAATTGTTTAAACCAGTGACATTATAGCCACTGAACTCAAGAAAAAGAGCAATTTGTGTTTTATTGTGTGAGATGGTACTATGCGTTAAGGAAATCCACACGCAAATAGATCACATTAAATAAATCTGGCACCAGTGGCACTCAAGTTAATGGATCATTCCATTGTGTGTCTTGACTATTCAAGTCACTAAAAGGTTTCATACTTGTGGTTTGTGCATCATAGGTCACCCCTTTTGTACAGTATTTGATTTCCACCAAACATTTCCTTCACTTACCTCCAGTGGCAAAAACCCGCTCAGATAGTTTCATGAGTTTTATGAAACCGGACTTTGTCGTATCTCTGAGATTTTGTAATTCACGCTCACAACATTGAGCAAGCGATGTTGTCACTACAGAAAGAGAGAGCAGCAGTTTCACAGTGACTATTTCTTTTAGGATAAAGAGAAATCTTACATGGCCAAACGGAAACTACTGTCATTGCAGAATACAACCTTCCTGTAATTTAGATGAACTGACTTTTTTTTACCAAATTCACCCAAACTGCACAGGAAAACTGGAGACAGGTTTTCTCGGACGGTGACATAACCCCACTTATACAAACTTAATTAAGGGAGCTATATTATGAGGGGTTAAGGTCAAAAACCCAGCATGACTGTGAGCCAGCTGGAAAGGATGAGTTTCCTTGGAAATGAGGACATTTTCCGATCTAGAAATATAAAAAGTTCCATTCCCTTCCTGTATGAGCAGTCCTCTGTGCTGTCCTCATGATGACGAGTCCTCCTCTTGCATGACCATCGCTGTTAGGAAACTCTTTAGGGTCACTTGATTTCGGAAGGGGATGTCAATGTCAGATGAGCAGCTCTATGACTGATCGCTGGCAAACTGATTCCAGCGCTGGTCATATAATTTATAGGCAGAGGGAGCAGTTATTTATGTTAATTTCCACTAAATATTTATTACTCATAATCCTCAGACATGAGGATAAAAACTCCAGCAAGGTCCTTTAACTACAAACACCTATATAATTAAAAGCACCTTTCTAATGATTTCGACAGCTGCTTTACTTTAGAAGATGCACAAACCAATTATTAAGATGTGTGAAGCAAATCTTGGGAAATTGAAACAGACATCCAAATTCAGATTACTAATAAAATTCAAATAAACCATGAATACATAAAACATGTGCCTTTAAATATATACAAAAAGTATAGACATGTTTGTATGGGTGTTTAGTTCAATGTTAGGCCCACAGTCTTTTGAGCCAGTGCAAATCTTCTCCGTTTGGCATGTCATGTCCATGTCACTCCAGACCTAAGACGTAGTTTATGCCTTGCACAAATCCAATAATAACAGGCTGCCAGGCCACCAGGTAGCGAAGCCAGTCTAAAAGTTGTCCATACATGACATGTGGCCTCTCCCAGCTAAAATATATAAGTTAAGGAAAAAAACACAACAAACAAAACATGGGTGACAGTGGGCGAAAATAAAACTGAAACAACGCAACGGAATATGAGCAAGCTGAGGTAGTAACTGCTTTCAGTGTCTCTAAAGACCATCTATTTATTATAGTGGATTGTTGGGAAGCTGACTAATATGGAATCCCTCAACCACAAAAAGGAAGAGGAAGTTATCAACATGTAAATGTCTTGTAAACAGATGCCTGAAAAATGTAGATATATTTTGCTATGGGAAATTCCTGTCTGTTACAATAAGTTCATCTTTCTCCTGTAAATGGACATGACTGGTCATTTGATTAGTTTATGTCCTCCTCCATCACTAGTCCACATTTTGTCGGTAACACATGATTTAGATGCACAAATTATAATTCTGATAGTACACCAGTTACTTTAGGAATTGTTACGACTTTCAATATAAGTCAATGTCTGTCCAGACTTGTAAAAATATGCAGTGAGGACAGGAAATGAATCAAAGGTTAATAAGTGTTGCTCTTGGCAGAACAGAAGTTATCACAATATTGACATGTATAATTCCAGTAAATCATTTCTAGTGTGGAATATCCTGTCTTTGCTCCACTTAGATTCTTTTTACATTGTCAGAGTTCATCACAATGACAATCACCTAAAGCTCAATGCTAGCAAAAGCAATGAGCATCTGATGGAACACCAGAGGAACAGGAGGCCGGTTATCCTGACGGTCATCCAAGGAGAGGAAATGAAGCTGGTTGGGATCCAAGGTAAATATCAGGACTAGACTAAGGAACAGACACCTATAGCTCTTTTTAGATCACTGCATGTTTTCACGGGTTCTGAAAATAACTAGCTGACGCAGCGCTTCAAAAATGGACGTTACTGCAAAGAAGCTATAAATTGTAATATGTGGATTCACACACATTTTCAACCCACCAGCACAAAAGAGCTATAAACAGTTTCAAAACAGGCACCCAGGATAGTGACACCAATTCGGTATCTGTCTATATGTGAAATTAGAATTTTTTTTTTTTTTTTTTTTAAAAACATATTAAAGGGAATGAAGGTACAAAAACAGACAAAGAAAAAAAAGAAAAGCCACAGTTAAAAATGACATGAAAATCACAGAATAAAAGGATACGGGTTACTAAACATTCTCTTCAAATCCACCTTCTCTTTGCAGTACGGGCACATCTGTTTCTTTCCGACGATACACCATCCTCTTATGCAGAACTCATGGAAACTGGGCTGGGAGTTAAGGCTCGGCACAGCAGAATATATACAAAATTTAAAACATATACAGGCTCAAACTTTTATTACTTTGAAAATGTAAGGTTATATGTCATAAAATCATTTCAATAAATATGAAGAACATTTTCACATCTATATACTAGAAATCACTGAGAGAGAGTCAACAGCTGCCAAACAATCTGCCCCACATGTCATTTGTATTATTATTATGATGGTGTCAAAACATTTTTTTTTCTTTTTCAAGAAGTGTACTTAATTTGGCAAAATGACACCAGTGGGACCTCTCTAGTTTTGTCTGGATTTATCGTCAAAAACATGCTTTTTGATCTTTCAGTGACCTTGACCTCTGACCACCAAAACCTAATCAGGGGAATTGGCTGAAAATTAACCAAAATCTGTCCGTAATTTTTGAGTTATCCTAATCACGAACCATCAAACTCTGACAAAGGAAGAGGGAACAACATAAAACCCTATTTTTACCGTCTGAGGACAGAAGCTACCTCATGAATCTGACTACAGTTACTACACTGGTACAGACAAGTTAGGCAGCTATTTTGTGGAAAAAACTGGTAACTAATCTGTTGGACTAATTACGCAGTGATCCTCAAAATAAACTATTTCTCAAAATTTATTTTTAGGATTAAAAAAGCAGAATATCTTGTGAAAGTTATTTTTTTCTGAATTTAACAAGTTAAACTTTCATATATTCTACATTTATTACATGTGAAATAGTGTATTTTGGGATGTTTTTCTTCAGTTTGTGGGCCATGATTAGCAACATTAAAATAGTTAAAATGCTTAAAACAGTTTAGCATACGTGTCATCCAAAATTTAATATATATTAAATGTTCACTTTCTTAAACTATTTAAAAAAATCATATTCTAATTTTATAAGACACACTAATAGACATTAGGTTACTAAAAATGACAATGTTAATATTTAAGGGATATAACAGATAACAAAGCAACAGCTTTAGCGTTATTTCTTTTTAACATAATTAGAACTTTCTTGGTTACTTTACAGAACTTGGGTTTGAAAAACGCATTTTCAATCAATTTGACAGTAACAATATAGCATAACAAAAACATTTGAGTAATACATAGTAAAATATTTAAACCATATTATGTAAAGTAGCTTTCAAATAAACAAAGCAGAGCCAACACTTGCAATGCAAATTTATACCTGCCAATAAAGTTTGATCAATAATAAATTAAAATCAGCCATTAAATCAGCATGCTGGTATGTGATTATGTCTATTGATTTAATCCTCACTATGCAATTCTTAATTCATTTAATTTATCTGTTCAGGACGTAAAGCACTACACAGAAAAACAGCAAGTTTAACATTAGGCAGGTGGATAAAATAGAAAATTTGACCGAAAAACAAAAATCACTGTGATGCTTGATAGGACTACGTGTTAATGACAGTGTTAAAACAGCAGATAGGATCATAACGAGGGAAGTGAAATAAGTTCAGACAAACAAACTACGTAAACGTCAACAGTCGGATCTAAAGGTTAGAAGTTACACCAATTCCCCTTTGGACAGCTGACAGAGTACGTTCTTGCCACAAACCCATCAGTGTACCCATTTCTAGGCAAGAAATACGTCATCGTGCAGCTGAACTTCTCTTTCACAGACAGCAACAGAAAAATGTATCTATAAGTTACCAGAAAGGATACACATGGTTGCAAGACAACCGGTACGTGTTCTCAATGATCCCCTCCTCACTGACGTCAACCAGGATGGGCTGACCACACACAGCACAGATATTGTCAGAGAGGTGCTTGGTTGGCATGCCAGATGCACTGTAATACTTGGGAAAAAGGGGATTTAAAAAAAACAAAACAAAAAAAAAAAAACTGTCATAAATACATCATCAACACCAGAGGAGAACAGAAACATGTACAACTGGCAAGCTTCTATTTACCCCAACAGTTGAAGCCATAAAATCTGCACACATCTCAGCAAAGTCTCTTCCTAGGACCCCGTAGTACAGTCCGTAGAAGAGTAAAGACACACCAAAGTCCATTGCATCCTCCGGCTTTATCCTGGAATGACAAGGCTCTGCATGGGTACCGGAGCTCAGGTGGGACTCAAATTTAATTTACACCATAAATCAGATGTGTGCTTCATATTCTCACTCTACAAGAAAAGTTTAAAATGTTTTGGTAGCAACATACACTTAGCTTTTTTTTTTTTTAAACTGGCGTGCTCGGTTTAACATGTCATTATGATTTTAATTTTGATCACACAATACAATGAATATGGAACAATGACACCATCACCAGGGTTATGTTGGTTGACCAAACATCATATCCAACATGAAGCATTTTTCTCAATATCTGCAACGTGTTTTTCATTCTGATTGTCAACATAATTAATACATCTTTAAATAATTCTCCATGATGTTTTTTTTTGTTTGTTTTTGTTGTTTAATTTATAATCTGTTGAGTAGAAAAAGTTGATTGCAGTTTAATGTGAGCATTAAAAAATGAAAAAAAAAGTACAACAACAAATACGTACAATTATCTCAAAACTGGACTTAGATTGCACTTGAATACCTTCCATCTGTAACTCCAAATTTAGGCATTTGGGTTATTATTTTTTACTTCAAATCTGTACCAATGTACAGATTAACAGAATTATAATCTGGTCCACTGAATAAATCATTATTTCTGTCAGCCCCTAATTTTTTTCTCCTGTAAATGTCACATTTACTTTGCAACTCTGTCTGTCCCAAGGCACCAAATCCCTGGGGAAATTAAGGCTAACTGGCAGTCCAGAATAAATTCACACCTTTGTAATGTGTTGTTTGCTTGTGTTGCTACTCCGAGGAGAATGGAAACGGATTTGATTGTCAACAATAACATTAATAAGAAATGAGAATTTAAAAAAAAAAAAAACATGCTGTATATGTCCACGCCTACAAAAACTGCAAGTTTTAATGCTAGATTTATTCATTTTAATAAAGGCACTTCCTCAACTGTAAGGAAGCATTGAATAACATGAAATTTTGAGCTGAGAAGAGGGTAATCTGACAGGCTATGTTATTCAAAAAGGGCCAGTTTAGAATTGACAAGTTTGAAAAAAAGTTTGCAAAGTTCAAGATTTCTTGTCAGTAAGTTAACTGAACCAGTAAAATCCACCCCATTGTTCACTCAGTGGACTGATTGTGGATTTCAATCCTATCACACATGGAGAGCACCAACAGGGCTTTCTCTGTTTGATCATTAGGGACAGACAAAACAGTTATTGTTATTTGCTCATCTAAATGGTATTCTACAGGATGCGCGTTTGCATGTCATTCTGCATGATATTTTACAGTTACAAAGCATATTTACACCTATCACATTATGTTTACTTAACTAACCAGAGCTTTCGTTAAAAAAAACAAAAACAACATACGCCTGAGGCAAGTAGTTCAACGCTGTTGTTTGCTCTTTTATGTCTGATAAAGTCGGACACACATTAAACACATTTTTGGATAGAAACCCTAAAATAACAATTCAAGAGCATTTAAAGGATTTTATCCTGAATGATGTAAGTTAGTATCCTCTGGCATTATGTGTTATGGTTGAGGTTCATTTAGAACCAGTGACATGATATGGAAAGGGAACACATACCTGAATATTAGATTGATACCAAAAAGTGTAAACATGACAACGCTGTAGCCAACTATTCCTGTGGCATAGCTGATCTTGTAGAGAAGGAGAAACCACTTATACACCAACCTACAGGGGCCACAGAGTAGGGATATCTTAGTAGCATGTTAGAATATAAGATTTGTGTAAGGGCAGATGTCTTCATTTACAGGATGGAAATGAGGGCTCTACCTTGGCGTAGTGCAGGCCAGTGGCTTGCGAGTGGCACGGTAAGAGATGTAGGCTGTGATGACAGAGAAGATAAACCAGGTGGTCAGGAACCTCCACCAGTGAAGTTTGGTAGTAAAGTAGAGAGGAACTACCCACATCTGGAACAGAGTCACCAGCTACAAAACAGAGAATGCTTGTCAGATGTACAGAATGTTAAAATTTGATTACAATTCACCACTAAAAGACCAAAATAGAGTCTACATTTCATATAGGGAGAATTTGGAACAAGAAAGAACACTTGAGATTTGTCCTTATTTGAGGAATCAAGTACCTGTATCCAAGACGCACAATAATTTGTTTTTACTTAATGATATTTCTGACCCCTTACGCAGAGGTTCAAACATTCTGCTTGTGCAGCTTACATTGTATGACTTTGAATGTCTCTGTTTCCACTGCACAAGGACTAGCTGGGCGACGACAAGGGTGACTATGAGGATGAGCACCATCTCCGCGTGCATTGCCTCATGGCCTTTGTGTTTGGCGTGCATTCTTGCATGCTCCATCCTGTGAAACAACCACATTTTTAATATAATATTATATAGCTAACACACATAACATTTGTTTTAAAGCAGACAGGGATAGATATGCCATACACTGTGCACATCTGCACACTAGTGTTTCCCAATGGTAATGACGTGACTGTTTTAAACTATGTGGACTTCATTACCCGGAAACCATGAAATGTTACGGTAAACTGCTAGGCCAGCATGGTTGGGCTGTGATGCTTTAAAGCTAACACATTTAGAAAGGAGAGACAGTGATTTGTCCAGATGAGACCACATCAAGTGTTCAGTCACAATTCATTGAATATTAGATTTGATTTTATAGCTACTTTCTTTACAAAAACCTTGTGCAATAATGGATCAAAGCCCCTGCAAGCGTAGCTCTGCATTATTGAGGGCAATCCCTGCTTTTATTGAAATACAAATTAGTGGTCCTTACATCTAAAAGCATTAAGTAGGCTGTGTAGACAAAATTTTATATATGTTCCACAAAAAGTATGGCAGCGACACTAACCTCCACTTCTCTTCTGGTGATAGCTTGGAGACATCAAACTAAAGGAATAAAAACACAAAGCAATGACTATTACTTTCACCCAATAAGCAGCTCAACAAAAAACAACAACAAAGACACAGCTTAGCCATTTTAAGGGTAAATATAGATGTCTACTCACAAAGATAAAGAGAAAACAATGTAATTGTGCTAAATGGGGGGTTGAATTTTAAATGAATGGAAACAGGAAACCAGAAACATCATACAAATAAAAAATGCATTTGCTCCAGTAATTGGTAAGTACTGACTGAAAGCATGTAATCTGTCACATCAGTAGATAGTCACATGACAAATAAATGGGCATACTTTAACCAAAAGATGCCATCAGGCTTTGTATTGATTTTATTCAAATACATTCAAAATTACTAGATATAATATCTAGATTTTACAGAGTTGGCTTTAAAGCCCAGAATCTTACATCGCATGCAAATTGCAGAGAGTTTAATGTTTCATTTGACATGAAACATTAACCTTTGCTTGGGCAGCACATACACTGAAATCATCAGCCAACCAAACGCAAAGGTCTGATGTGGATTTTGTGGTTCCAGCCATGCGGATATTCTGCCTTTGCTGCACTTTTAGTTACAAATTACGTGACTGATAGTACTAGATTTCAACTGTCGTTGCAGTTTATTGTGTGAGCTCCTGCTGTCATCGGCCTGACATTTAGGTTTAGTTTGATTTGCAGTTTAAAGAGCCTCAGGAAATGTTTTGAGTGTTTTTCATGTCCTACATACAGTCTGTGGGCTTGCCTCAGAAAAGGCAATACTTGACCTTTGACCCAAACAGCCACATCGACTTTTTTTGAAGTTGATAAATCAAGGATCGACCGTATCAGTGAACATACGTGTGTGGGGAAAAATGCTCGAATAAATGCTAGAATTATGTTTACGTTAGCCCCTGAGCTAACGAAATTGTTTTCAACAGATGGAAGAAAATGTCTGTTACATGATTTGTACATTAGCCGGCTCGGATCTTACTTATCACGAAACGCATCTCAAGAAATTTTACGTTTGCACTGTTGTTCAAACGAACAAAGCACAATGGGCTTCTCTCAATGGATAATGCATCTTAATAAAGACCCAAGACCTCAGCTTGGTAACAGATGGCTAAACGTGGCTAGCTGCTAAGCCGTGTGGAACTTCGCGGCGAAAGCACAGCTCCGAGTTGGCAGTTATATCGTCAGTGTGATGTACAGCTTTTTGAGTCATAATAACTCCATGTGGCCTACTACACCCACCTGGTTTGGCTCATCGTGAGCCTGCAGACCATGGTCGTGCTCCACACCATCCACCTCCACCTCAAACACCCCGGCCATCTTCGGAGTGCTGCCGTCCTGTTCCGGGTCTATGCCTTAGCAACAAACCAAAGACGGTCACTTCCTGTCTTGTTGGCTTTTTCTTTACCCTTCAAAATAAAGTCCAGAAAAAAATATAGGTCAAATTTTGCCTTTGTCTCTCATCCACACAGCAGCTTACTCCTTGTACTTAAACCTACTTAGTTAATCTTGTATAGTTTGACAGAGCTATTTGCTGATATTAATTTATAAAACATGCTATGCTTAGAGAATAAGACAACTTCGTTTTACAATTTGAAAGCAATAATATCCATAACTTTATTAAACACACTACAGTGTTTCCTGAAGACTTGTCTGTAATATTGAACTTAAGAGTGTAAGTAATTACCGTACGTTTTCTAAATATACTTCCCAAAGTTCATTGTAATTTTATTGACTTCTTCTTATTTGTTTACATTATAAGTGTTAATCCAAGTACTCTGCTAGAATATTATACTTTCATGTAGGATTACACATGACTTGGTCTTCTTGAAAGTACTTTGCAAGAATACTTTGCATAATTGCAAGGGTTTCTTTTTTTTTTTATATAACTATAGCCTAAAATGTGTAGTGTAACTGTTAAACATAATATTTTGTGAGTTACAAGTTGTTTAAAAACGTCACGTTTGTATTGGTCTGGCGTATCGTCGTGATAGTTCTTATTTTTTGCAACACACAGGGCAGTCATGCTGAAGAAATGAAACAGATAATTAAATGTTTGGTAACACATATCCCGCCAGATTTCACCCACAAACGAAGACTGGAAGCTATAAAACGACGGTATTATGGCCTGTGATTGGTCGAAAAGTCTGCTATGCTGGGCTCTGATTGGTTGAACCTCTTTTTCCGTCCGACGTATTTGGTTTGTGGACTGTTGGCGCTCTCAGTTTGATTCAACTGTGACAAGAGGTCGTTCTCACGGTGTTATTACCTTCTGTAGCAGCCCTGTACACTTTTTAGGACCTTCTGAGAAGATTATCCCAAAGAGTGGTGATATAGGAAACCAGCTGCCTCGCTGCCACCATGCATGTAATCAAGAGAGGTACAGTACTTACCTTTAATATTTCTGCTGTCAGGTACCGTCGGAAAAGGGAGTGTTACAAAGCGGAGGTCCCGTAGAATTCTTGAAAAATGTTTTCAAACTTTAATATTAGCTCTCTTGGTATTAGTAATATCCCATGTACGACTGCAGTGCATTCCATTCGGTCGTGTTGGTGTGTGTTTGTTTCTTTGTTTTCTTTGTGGCGTTTCCCTCCAGACACCAAACAAAGACCTGAGTTCCGACAGGACAAATGCGGAGTAATAACTCTTACGCAGTTCTTTTGTTTCCCGTTTTGCCTTCATTTTGAACGTCACATTGCGCATTTCCTCAACAGGTAGAGGCAAAATAGAGGGTTTTTTTATATTAGTTTTCGGGCTCATTGGGTTGTTTTAGCTTTGAGCTGCTTGTGCTCTCCGGTTTTTGATGCTTGATCCGGTTTTGTTCCAGGTGATTTACTAAGTCCAGGTGCCGGAGGGCTCCTCCTTATGAGGAATGTGCACTACTCGAATTTTTATAGACATGTATTGGCAGATTCAGTAATGGCGCCGCGTTTCAGGGTGCAGGTGCCTCCCATTGTTTTCATAATAACTGGCTCGACAGGTGGTTTGTGGGCTTTATCTGACTTCATTCGTAGGTAGATTGGATCAATTGACCGGTTTTTGGCGCTGGCATTTCTGGAGTTTTTATCGCTGCAATTAAATTCATCTACAATCTTCTGGATTTTATGCCAGAAATTGCAGGTTTTAGGATTTAAGTGTTTTTGTATTTCAGATGGACGTCAGGAGTCAGTTAGTTTTGATAAAATCACATCTCGCGTCCAGAAGCTTTGCTATGGACTCAACGAGGACTTTGTGGACCCCGTAAGTTCCAAACTCTACCAACACTTGACATCCTCCAAATTCAGCTACATTCTACTCTGTGTAACCCCTTCCTTCTGTTTCTACAGGCTCAGGTTACAATGAAGGTGATCCAGGGTCTGTACAGCGGTGTGACCACCGTGGAGCTGGACACCCTGGCAGCAGAGACTGCTGCCACCCTCACCACCAAACACCCTGACTATGCACTCCTGGCTGCACGCATCGCTGTGTCCAACCTGCACAAAGAGACCAAGAAAGTATTCAGTGGTGAGCATACATTTTAAGTTACTATAAAAATATTGCCTTGCACGCATTACTTTAAATTTTAATAAAGAACCGTGTTAATACAGTTCAGATAATTGATCCAATGCAATGTTTTAAGTGAATTGTTTGTAATGTTGTTGGTGGTAGAAACCCACTCATGAATCTGTGGTTACACATGCTTTCCTTATTTTTGAAGATGTGATGGAAGACGTGTACAACTACATGAACCCGTTAAATAAGCATCACTCTCCTATGATCTCCAAGGAGACGCTTGACATTGTGATTGCAAACAAGGCTGTGAGTTACATTTAATGATAAACACTGTATTTGATCTTTGTCATTATTGCGATTTTTTTTTTTTTTTTTTTTTTTTTTTTTTTTTTTTTTACACAATATCTTCCATTCATTTCAGCACCTCAACTCTGCTATCATTTATGACAGAGACTTCTCGTACAACTTTTTTGGCTTCAAGGTATTTTTTTTTTAAATTGAATTTGACATTATCTTCTCATGGGGATACTTGAGTTACAAGTGTAATTGATCCTTTTGTTTTAACAGACTCTTGAGAGGTCATATTTGTTAAAGATAAATGGCAAAGGTGAGAGCACGTCTATATTTGTATGTGCGGAGACTCACTGTCAAGTCATTTTTTATTTGAGTTTTGTTAAACTCAATCAGTTTACCTCTTTGACCACAGTTGCTGAGAGGCCCCAGCACATGCTAATGAGGGTGGCGGTAGGAATCCATAAAGAAGACATTGACGCAGCCATCGAGACATACAACTTGCTGTCAGAGAAGTGGTTCACGCATGCCTCACCTACTCTGTTCAATGCCGGCACCAATAGGCCACAGCTGTCCAGGTGAGGCCTCAGCAATGTTGACACAATATATACACTTTCTCTTGAGCCTGATTTATTCCTACTCTAACTTGTTTGGGATTGTTTCAGTTGTTTCTTGTTAGCAATGAAGGACGACAGCATCGAAGGCATCTATGACACACTGAAGCATTGTGCCCTCATCTCTAAATCAGCCGGTGGTATTGGACTGGCAGTTAGCTGCATAAGAGCAACAGGCAGCTACATCGCAGGAGTGAGTGAAATGCGTATGATGGAGATTCAAATCGAGCATAACTAGAAGAGTTTTAATAAACTTTATTGTGTGTGTGTGTGTGTGTGTGTGTGTGTGTGTATTACTTATAGTGCTTCTTGTATTTCAGACAAATGGCATGTCCAATGGGCTTGTTCCTATGCTTCGTGTCTACAACAACACGGCACGCTATGTCGATCAGGGTGGTAACAAGGTGAGGGGTTTAGATAAACTCAAACAGAGCTTGACCATAGCTGGGTTTTCATTAAAAGGTATAACAAATATTTAGCTAAACTTAAGAAAATTGGGGGGAAAAAAGAGCAAAAAAAAAAAAATTGCATTTATGTATGTTTCCATCCACTAACATTATACAACTATTAGGAGTTAGCTCCTCGAGATAGCCAGCAAGTGGCAAACTTTTCAAGGCAGGTCAGGTGTCATTTTACCACAGAAGAAGGTTCAACACAATGATGCAATTAAACAGCGCAACTAGCTATACTGAGAGAAAGAGGAAATGAAAATACAATAAAAATAACACAGTGGCCATTGGAAATACTACAAAATATCAGCTACTATTACGCTTTTCATCTGCTGCCGCTGGCATCGCCTCACTCCTGTTGTGGAGTCCTCTAGTCCTTGGGTGACGTTTAAGTCAAATGATCTCTAAACATCACCCTTTAATTGCTTAATCTGTTTTTATTGTGCTTATTCACATTTATTTCATATCGATATACCAACTTTTCAAAGTCTTTCAAGCAAAAAACCGTTATACTCTAGTTCAGGATTTTTTTCAAATTTTTCAGTGTTTCCATTCACGTTTTTTATGTGCAAAAATGTAACCCCCCCCCCCTATTGTCACTGTAGAGAATAGGAAGTTTAAACCTTTCTCTCTGTGTTCGCTTGGGCAGAGACCGGGGGCCTTCGCTGTGTACCTGGAGCCGTGGCATGCTGATGTGTTTGAATTCTTGGAGTTGAAGAAGAACACAGGCAAAGAGGAGCAGAGAGCCAGAGACTTGTTCTTTGCCCTGTGGATCCCAGACCTCTTCATGAAACGAGTGGAAAGCAATCAGGTGAATATCAGGGGGACTAACATATATCCCATATTAGAATTGAACTCGATCTACTGTTTCTGCAAGGATCCTGCTAAATCCTTAATAGACAGTTTGGGGAAGAGTGTCATTGGTCTCTTGCTCTTGTAGAACTGGTCTCTAATGTGTCCCAATGAGTGCCCTGGCTTAGATGAGTGCTGGGGAGAGGAGTTTGAGGAGCTCTACACTCAGTAAGATCTGCATACTATTGTCTGCTCTTAAGAAATGGTTTATATCTCAGTGTGGTGACCTGTGGAACATTCCCTGTTTGTCCTCAGATACGAGAGGGAGGGCAGGGCTAGGCGTGTTGTGAAGGCTCAGCAGCTTTGGTACGCCGTCATCGAATCTCAAACAGAAACGGGCACACCGTACATACTCTACAAGGACGCCTGCAACAGGAAGAGTAACCAGCAGAACCTGGGCACCATCAAATCCAGCAATCTGTGCACGGAGATAGTAGAGTACACAAGCAAAGATGAGGTGAGGGGAAGATACCATAAAGATGTGCATGTTTTTATGACATTCGTATCACTACATCTGGTTTTAATGCTTGTTTTAAACTTGGCTTGCTCTTTTTTCCACTCAGGTTGCAGTCTGTAACCTTGCATCCATTGCTCTCAACATGTATGTCACCCCAGAACAGACCTATGACTTCAAAAAGCTTGCCTCTGTCACCAAAGTCATTGTCAAGAACCTGAACAAGATTATTGACATCAACTACTACCCAATTCCCGAGGTTTGCCTTCTTTTCTAGTGTTGCTTCTTCATCAACCGTGTAACCGGGTCCTGTGCTCGACAGGTTAACATGGGATTCATCTGTCCACAGGCCAGAAGGTCAAATATGCGCCACAGGCCAATTGGAATAGGAGTGCAGGGTCTGGCTGATGCTTTCATCCTCATGCGATATCCATTTGAAAGTCCAAAGGCCCAGTTGCTCAACATTCAGATCTTTGAAACCATTTACCACGCTGCACTGGAGGCCAGCTGTGAGCTGGCTGAGGAGTTTGGGGCTTATGAGACCTACGTCGGTTCTCCTGTCAGCAAAGGGGTGAGTAAATTACCGGATGTGTAAAAATCTATCCTGAATCACAGTTTATCCCTTCAGACTCATCCTGATTTTACGTTACAGATACTTCAATATGACATGTGGGGTACAACCCCAACAGATATGTGGGATTGGAAAGCACTAAAGGAAAAAATTGCCAAGTAAGTTTTCCTGAATATCTTTCTTGTTGTTTATATCTCTCACATCGTACATAATATTTGTTGAGCTCATCACTGATTCAGCTCCTGTGCTTCTGTGTGTCCTCAGGCACGGTGTGAGGAACAGTCTGCTGTTGGCCCCCATGCCCACGGCCTCCACTGCCCACATCCTGGGGAACAATGAGTCAGTTGAGGCCTACACCAGCAACATTTAC
>KV751332.1:3610977-3644577 GCA_001698575.1 Mola mola | reverse complement strand
AACACAAAATATTTGCTTTTTCTGAGTCCTGAGAAGGAGACATTGCTAAGTATGTCTTCTAACTCTAACGTAGATTGTAAATCCTCACCTGCTGAAAGACCTCACAGAGAGAGGACTGTGGAACGACGAAATGAAGAACCAGCTGATTGCTCAGAACGGGTCTATCCAGGTACAGCATCACACCTAATCAACTGACCGATAAGGTGCACTAGGTTTATTACCTCGATACTGATATCATCTGATATTGAAATGGTTGCTGGTATTGTTGAATCAGTACATACGGCGGCATTCACTAATACAAGTGGCCAATAATAATAATCTGTTGTGTATCATTCATTTTGCACAGGGCTACATCTGCTGTCCTACACATAAGTAAAGTTTTACAGATTGCCCCTGATGAAAGTCTTGTATTTGACCTTGTTAATTTGTCCATATGGTGTTTTTATGTAATACGACACACATCTTAACCAAAATAAGCAGTTAGTGTCATGGCTGAAGATTTTTATTCAGGAAACCACCAATTACAGTCTCCAAAAAACATATACAGACATCCCAGGACCACTTTGTTTAAAACTTAAGGAACCAACCCTGACAAATTGCAGGAGTGGGGTTTAAAGCTGTAGACGTTCAGTGCTTTTTCATACAAAGGATTTCTTTTCTTTGTTATTATTTTAAATATCAGAAATACTATTAGTCCTGAATTTTTTAAAATTCTATTTAGCTATGCAGTTGATTTAAAACGGACAAAGTATAGTACGGACAGTATGGGCTGGACAACATGTATGTATGTTATTTTGAAAATATGGAGCCTACCTCAGCATCTTTGGGCGAAAGTGGGGTCACCCTGGACAAGTCGCCAGTTCATCGCAGGGCTGACATATAGAAACAAAACAACCATCCACACTCACATTCACACCTACGGGCAATTTAGAGGGACCAATTAACCTAACCCCCAGATTTGCATGTTTTTGGACTGTGGGAGGAAGCCGGAGTACCCAGGGAGAACCAACGCAGGCACAGGAAGAACATGCACATACAAAACTAAAAATATTATTGCTACTTTAATTTAAAATGAATAATTTTTCAGTGATTAAATGTCCAAACATACCTTGGCTTGTCCAAAGGATATCGCGAAGGTCCCTGATGATCTCAAGCAGCTGTATAAGACTGTGTGGGAGATCTCTCAGAAGACCATCCTCAAGATGGCAGCAGACCGTGGCGCCTACATTGATCAGAGCCAGTCCCTGAACATCCACATTGCTGAGCCAAACTACGGCAAACTGACCAGCATGCACTTCTACGGTTGGAAGTTGGTAAGTCAGGACTGAGGAACTGCAGGCTCGATGCATCATATTGCCAAGAAACAGCACCTTTTATGTCCGACTTCTCCTCCGCAGGGCCTGAAAACGGGAATGTACTACCTGCGGACGAAGCCCGCCGCTAATCCCATTCAGTTCACTCTGAACAAGGAGAAGTTAAAGGAGGCCCAGTTGTCCAAGAGCAAGGAGGAGGAGGCCAAAGAACGCAACAACGCCGCCATGGTCTGCTCTTTAGCCAACAAAGATGACTGTGTGATGTGTGGATCCTAAATCAAATGAGGTCCAACCATTCCAAAAATGCATGTTTCTGGAAACATCTGGTCTTTTCCTTGGTCATATATTTTACCATTTACAGATGTCCCTGTCATTAAGTCACAAATTATTGAAGTTTTTAATTTAATATTAGCTGCATTTTAATCATTATGGGTGTGTGTGTGTGTGTGTTGTATACAGGTTTGTATAGAATATAAATAGTGTATAATGAGTTAATACTTAGCCTGTTTTATTTTTTATTGATTCAGTGTAATATGTGGGTAACATTCATGAATTTATGTATTTCAATTGTTTATATTTTAGATAAGTGAGAAATTAAATGTATATGTCATACAATGGTGTAAAGTCTCATAATTGTTTTACAGTTTTCCTGTGCATGTGCTTTACCCATGCATTTATTGAGGCAAGAAAAGCCTATATTTACTGAGATGAAATATCTGCTACATCCAGACAGACAATTAGCACAGAAAAATGTTCATGTTCAAGTTCATAAAATGTAGGGTTGCATATGAAATGAGCGGTGAAGATATTCATGCCCCTAATGTGCACGTGACACAAATTTATTGTCCTGGTGAATATTTTTTGGTATGTAATTATTATTTTGTAATCCACTGGTGAAGCTGCCATGTTAGATCAGGCTCACAGCACCAAAATTGGCGTCAGTACTGTAACAAAGGCCTTCGTGCTTGTGTGTTTTTCCATTGAAACAGTGTGTATACACCTGTATCTTGGGACAGGTGATGCTGCAGGAGATGAGTTAATGACCCGGTGCATCCATGTGAAGCTGAGACATTTAGACAGTAATTTATAAATTCATTCAACAGATGGTTTATGTTTCCCTTCAATATGTTCAAGAAATAAATAAAAAGAAGCATTTTCAAGTGTTCAAATTGTTTAGTTGAACAAAAAGCAAGTGAAAAAAAACAATGAAAATTCCCGTGCATACAGTAGCAGTACAAGTTAACCATCAGTGGTCGATTGCGCACTGAAACTATTGCACTTATTTTACACAGAATGTCAGTGGCATCAGCCAGAAAGCTGCATGAGAAGTTTCTCACTGTATTAGAAATTAGAAAATTGCAGAAATTCACAATTCAGATTTAGCAACATCTGAGAAGTTTGACTCTACACCCAGCAGCTGGTTAGCTGAGCTGCACAAATATTAGCGCGCCTCAAAAAAGTACAATATTGGGATTTTTCTGTGTTATTTAAGAAAGTGAACATTTGATATATTCTTGACTGCATGGAAACCAAAATGTTTCAAGCATTGTAGCATTTTAATTTTGATAATTACGGCCTTCAGTTGAGAAAAAAAACAAAACATGTTAACATATTTGAATATTTCACCGTATCTGCATAAGAAATGGAATAATTCACTTTACGCATAATTTAAATTGTGTATAAGAAAGTTAAACATTTCGAGTCAAACTGATGAAAATGTACTTTTCCACTATACCAATTCCATCGGTAAAGCTTACTATGTATATATATCATATATGTTATCCATTTTAAAAAAAATCAATTTACCCATCTAGAGAATAAAATGAAAATTTTCCATTTCATACGAGGTTGTGTGCAAGACTGTAATTCTACAAATTTGGAACCTTTGCTTAAATATTAAACTAATAACGAGTCTACAAGTTGTGCCAAGAAACCCAACCAAGATGCTGCAATGCGTCAGTGTGGACATCACCAAGGTTACGGTCCCACTACTATCCCATCAATTGATTCCTCTCCTTCTCGAGAATCAAATCCTGTGTCCTGAGAACTGCTGCTGCCTGTTGGAGAGGGAATGATTTTCTTCCCATTGCTGTCCCTGACATCAGACCTCTCGGTCACATTAGGCTCAAACTTTCTACCATTCCTCCATTTTGCTTCCACTTCTTTCTCTTGCAGCTCTATGTCTTTGAACTTGCTCACCACGCTCTTGATGTCTGTGTTTTCAGTGATGTTTTCAGCTTGCTCAGTCCTCGCCTCTGTGTGTTTCTCACCAGCCTTGGCCCTTGTGAGCATCTCTGCCTCATCCTGCATGGCCCTGGCTTTCACCATTTCTTCTGTATTATCCAAACATGCCCCTGCCACCGCCACCTCTTTAGTTTCATTGAGGGTGTGTTTATTTCTGTCTGCTTCCACCTGCTCTTTGCTCTCAGTTTCTTTATTATCTCCCAGCTGCGCCTTAGCTCGGCCCTCCTCCATTTTGACCGCATCGCAATCTGAAGCCTCCGATCCCTCTGTTCCGCACTCACTCGCCTGAGTCTTTTTCATGTCTGACTCTTCAGAGTCATCCCTTTCTTTATCCAACACCGCCTCTCCATGGTGTACTGTCACCTTATGCAATGTATTTTTGTCTTCTTGTCTGCTGCGAAAACCCCTGAAATTGTTCTTAGCACCCATGATGTATTTCCTCAGTAAAGAGGAGCCATCCTTGTTAAATGCATGATTTGTGCTGTGTACGTCATCCACGAGGAGCTGCCGGACCACATTCACATCACTGTGCATCCTGAAGGTTGCTTTACTCAGCTCTGTGATCCGATTACCAATATCTGAGGGAGGAGAATACTTAAATCACAACATAGCATGCAGGCACTTTAATCATTTTAATTGAAAAAAAAAAATAGCTTTTAAACCTATTTTGGAAAGTGTAAATCATTAGCGTATATTTGCTGGACATGCAAGGCAGGGTTGGACATTTTTGCAAATAATTAAATTGTACATTTTGCTTGTTGCTTTGCAAATCATTAATGAATGCAAAAAATTATACCTAAAAAAAAAGTATGTAATTATTTTGAATCTTTAATGCCTCATGCCTCTAAAGCTTGCAAGCTCAACAACCAAAATGTAGTCAGTTAGCTTCTGTTAGCTAAAGCAACATCAGTCACTGTATAAATAAATAAAAGCTGGGGTTCGTAACTTCTGGGAATCAAGGATGAGACTCAGTGGAAACAACTCGGCACCACCTCCCCTCTGTTTCTGCTCCGTAGCTCCGCACCGCGCTTTTCAGCAGTCGCAAGGACCTTGAGAGGTGTTCATGTGTCAGTCTTGTTTTTTTTGGTATACTTTACTGTATGGGGAAAGGGCACGCGTATTTACCTTTGTAGAATGGCCAATAGGAACACCCTCTCTTTGAAATGAGCTCCAATTGGCTGAATGGTGTCATCATGGGATGGATTTTTAGAAAAGCCTAAATACAGAGCACATAAGTGGTGCAGAAATCTCATCTTTTTCAGATGACTTGAATTACAATGTTCTTGAAGGTTGTTACAGAACTTTTCAGCCACTGATACCAAAAAAACCCCCACATATCCCAGCTTTGATATTAACAAGGCTTGTCTAACATGAACAGGTGTGTTTTTATGTACAGCAGCACCCGCAAGCTGGTTGATTCAGCATTATTGCAGCCCAATAGCTCAGAGCTGCGAACTGGCTCAGTGTGGCAGCAGGCCCTGAAGTGTGCGGGTGGAAAAACGGACTGGATATCAGGGCCCACAAAGATATTTGGACTTTATACTGCATTACTGTCTGTTATTCCCTCACAGTCAGAGTCATGGTTACCTTTCCTCTTGGTTTCCTCGAACTCCCTGCGTGCTGACTCGATGTAGCGCTGCACCAGAGCTCTGATGACCTGCTGCCGGTAGGGAAACTGGCTGTCTTCAGACCCCTTATTCGTGGTCCAACACACGTTTCACATCAGATTTTAGTACAAAGTGCAAAGAAAACGTAGATATTTTTAAAAAAAATACAGTTGTGAGCCCTCACTTACCATGGAGGCTACGGGGGGATATTTATTCTCAGGATTACAAGTGCAGCAGCAGCAGATTTGTCTAAATATACCCCTGGAACAGAAATTGAAATGAATAAATAAAAATATAGATATAGGGTTCCTGCTTCTTAAATGACAAGATTTGCTATTTTTCTTTGTCATTTCTGACAGTAAATAAAGTGTCGTTAGTTTTTTTTAATTATTATTTGGAGTAATTAAGTAATTTGAAGACATCACTTTAAGCACCTTTCACAATTTCTCACCATTTTTTTGACATGATTTGATCATGAATTAATCAAAGAAGAGCTGTGAAACTAATTGTCAGATTGATTATCAAATAATTATTAGGCGCAGCTCAAGTTTACCTTAAGATGTAGAAGACAGCTTTGGGTGAAGGGATGATGTTAAAGGGCACAGGCATGGTGAGGCCCTCCCTGAAGTAACTCAGGTACAGCTTTGACCTGGCAAATTTCCACTCAACGTCTGCATCATCCTGATGAAAATAATAATAATAATGTTTTTACATGTCAGTGCTGCTGTATGGTTTCTGCTTTTATTGCGGGGATGAAGTAAAGACATCTTGCAATCACGTACCTCAATTTTCTGAAAGGAGTTGGTGATCATAGCAATAAGCATGTTGAGCAGGACGATAACGATGACGAGGGTGAAGATGCCGTACAAGATCCTCCCTACAAATTCTGCCAACACAAACTGTGGCATGTCCACATAGTCCTGGTTGGCTACGCCAAACATGGTCCAGAATAAGAAGTGGAAGGTCTCGTTAAACCTGCAGCAGCAGTGGAGAGCGTTAACACGGTGAGTGTTCATAGCTTTACTTTGTAAACTCTCAATGGCATTTTACACTGACTGTATTTATTTTTAGCAGCCTGGGGAGTTAGTTTCACTCTCCTCATTTTAAGATATTAGTACACAGAAACTGTCTGACAGTGTTAGTACATGTTCACTTGTGGCTGCTGACAGTTTTCACACATGAATAACAAAATAAAGATAGCGTTTGTGCATGATTTGAGTGTTAGAGTATCAAGAAAGAGGTATGAACAGGAGGAAAATAAAAAGTTAGTCTTTATTTACAACATCACTGTACCTTCCAGTTAATATACATGTGATTCATAAATCTCATTTAGGGCCAAAGCATGATATATAATCTACATTATACAGACTGGATTTTTGAGACTGATGATAGACAAAACTTTGGCAAAGAAATGTTATTTATGAATTCTTTTTTTTTTTTCTTTTTTTTTAATTTTAAGAATTTTGACCACAATATGTACATGGCTGGACATCTGAAAGTTCTTTCCTGCTGTCGTTCATAGTATGCTTCACTCTATGCAATCATTTAGTACTACAATGTTTAATCGCTTAAAAATTATGATGAAGCATGAATTATTATAGATGCATATACTGAACAAATAAGATAATGCGTTCATTGTTGTATCATGTAATGAGTCTTTATTACACCTGATTGTTCAGGGGAGTACAGAAGATCATAATGTGTTATAAGCCCCAACAGCCAGCCTCTAACTTGTCAGTATCCATAAGAGCCTCAAACTTAAAGTATAATTCATAAATTGGCACATACTTGTCATGTAAATGTTGATACATTTCATATTTGATGAGACTAAGTTGTCGAATTATGCATTACAAATGCTTTATAGAACACTATGAATGCCCCCATTAATATATCATAGGCATGGTCTTCATAAATGCATTTTCATCACAATGAGATTTTAAGTTTTTATTTTTAGATGTCTGCTAATTTTTAAGTATTAAATCAGTCTGTCGTTATAATGACCTGCAGGAACTCTTCTTTACTATAGTGGTGGAAACGGTCCAGCTGTATTATGGAACAGGTTTTATACAGGCTGAATGAGTAAGAGAACAATTTCAGAAAATTTCAGAAAACATTCTTATTCCAGGCAGAGCAACTAATCTCACAACCTCTTGGTGGTCAAAAGAGTCCAAGAAGTCACACCGACTCCATGTAAAAACACATTTTACATTCTGGTGTTTGTTTCAATAAATATGATTTAATAAGGAACTTTTTATTGAACTCCAGGCAGGAAAGTGAATAACCTCATTTGCCACGGTGTCAAACTCTTGCCTCGTATTTTAGTACATTTTTATGGAGCCGAGCATCTGCTGGGGAACGTTGTAGGCGTACATTAGAACCAATGAGCTGTACCCGCATAAGAGGCTCAAGAGCCCATATTCTTACCTGCCCAGATGTGGAGAAATGACATAAGGAACATAGACATTGTTGATGCCACAGAGAAAGGCTGTTCCAATGATCATCAATATAAACATGAATCTATAGAAAAACAAAGTGATATTATTATTGGCTTTGTCAAGATGATGTCTAATGCAGAGACACAGGGGTTGAAAAATAAATGCCCTTACCTCATCATGTCATCAATCATCTTCCCTATGGAGATCTGCAGCGTTCCCAGAGACTCATGGGCAGGTAGGATATACGCCAGCCGCGTGAAGCTCAACATGCTGGTCACGGCAAACAGCACCTCGGCAATAAGTTGCGGGTCTTCCTGATGCCAGTTGTCACGGACTGCAAGACAGTTCCACTCAACCAATCAGACCGCTTCAGCACAGGACTTCTAAGACATCCAGTATTCCCTCTGGATGTCGGGACCGTGGTCAGTAGTCATGTTTCACTTAAGTTTCCCGCCTGTGTGATCACATCCACACCCTGTGTTACACCTGCGTCCCAAAATACAAGCCTTGTTCCCCTTCTCCTCTCTGCCAGATTGCCTTTACTCAACTGTACGCGTTCCAGCATTGTTTCCTCGTGTTTGTCCACTAATTGTAAGTTTCTGAGCCTGTCATTTATGATACCCCTCCCAGTGTTCCGACCCTTGCCCGCATTAAACAATATTGAACTTTCCGCAGTTTAGTGCTTGTGTGAGCCCACTCCTGCGTACGTGGTACTGGATGAATAACCTGATGTACATTTTTCCTCACCTGTCTCAGTAAAGTAGACACACTCCTCCGTGCCGCTGTGCTCATGGCAGAGGAAGTAGCCTTTGAGCATGATAAGCACACGTAGCACAAATGACGCCAGGTACATGCTGAGCACCATCATGTCCAAGCAATTCCACCAGTCCAGGAAGTAACTCCGCAGCCCCTCGATCCACACTTCCTTACACTCATACCAGAAGAATCCTACATGAGGCAGCACAGCATAAACACTAACGGCTGATTTTGACCATTTTCAGGCCTGCTATTTTGTAATCACAGGATGGAGTTAGAGTGAACCCACCGACCACCCACACCATGTGGAAGGAGCTGTGCAGGATGTTCTGCTCTCGGGAAGCAAATTTATCTCGATACATTTCCATTGTTATTGACTCTCCGAGCAGCGTGATGAGAAACCACAGGTAGGAAGCTGAGTGGAGGAGAAACTTGATCACTGGGATCTTTAATATCTTTCCTACCTGGTGGAAACACAGAAGCCGATATGATCTGTCAGGACTGAGACACAAGTAAGAAGAAGGAATAAGAAATATCTGGTATCCGTTGGTGGAATTTGGTACCTTTGACTTTGGCGCGATCCAGTAGACGAGGCAGAGGAGAGGCATGGTGAGGAAGATCCCCACAGAGACAAGCAGTTTCCAGGCTGTCCGGCTGCCTCTCCATCCCGCCAGGTTCCCACACCAGATAGATGACAGCACCTGCTGGCAGATTGGGTGGGCCACAAACTGCAAAGAAAAGACCGCAGAGATGGAGAGACTTATTATGGATCAAGTACATAAATCATTTTACTCACCTCTGGCTGGCAGTAATTTCTTTCCCAGCTACCTGCTTCTGGTTGTAGTTGACAGCAAGCCGAAGACGCGACAGGCTGGGTATTCCCTCCTCAAAGGCCTGCTCCTCAATGGAATCCTGGCTCTCGTCTCCGCAGCTGTTCAGGATTGTGGTCACCTCACTCTGGTTGCGACACATGCCCAGCAACTCGACGGCAAAGTCCTGACAGAGCAGCTCCAAGGCCAGGTACTGAGGCTGCGGGAGTGAGAGGTGTCACAGCGGGGACAGGTCACAACCAACCAGAACCCAACGTGAACAGTGAGAGAGCACATCAACGAGTGTAATCAGACCTTGAACTCTGGCTCTTTCTGGGAGAGCTTGCGGAGCTCTCTGCTGAGTCTGAAAGCTTGGAGCATGGCGTCGTTGGCGGTGACAGTCAGGTAAGCGCGACTGGCGATGCCACGGTAGGTGTTGATGCGAGACAGGGAGAACTTCAGCAGGTCGTATTGCCGGCCGTTGCGGCACTCCAGACAGGCGCAGGATATCTTATGAGGCCATGGGATGACGTGACCTTTTTGGGTGAGCATTGTGACTATATCATACAGGTCCTTCTGGCAGGCCAAGGTCAGAGGAGTCACCCCTGGGGCAAACTGGGAGTTGTCAATGGAGTGGTCAAAGATGGCCTGAGAGAAGGAACGCACATCCATCTTGTTGCCCTTTTCCTGGTCCAGGCGGTCCAGCAGGCGCTTCACCACTCTGGGCTGGTTGGTGTCCACGGCAACCAACAGGGCCTCGTGGATCTGCCGAAAGTCGAACTTGACCCCCTGAAGGAGGGCATCCATGGCGTCCTCACTGCCCAGGCAGATGGACAGGTTGAGGGCTTCTCTCCACTGGCGGTCCTCGGACTCATCCAGCTGGCGGATGATGCCATCACCAGTTTTCAGAAGTCCACACAGCAGCTCAATTTTTCCTTCCTCAATGGCACTGATGAGCTCAGGAGGGAACCACATCTTCTTGTTCATAATTTCTCGCCACTGTTCTGGCTGAGGGACAGGACAGGAGATTTAGCAGCAGCATTAACTGTCTATTAACATATTTTTGTGAAACTGATTGGGGTAAATGGAAACTGAAGCCTGATATATAATTTACATATGAGAACAGGAGTGAGGAAAAAAATTCAAGTTTAGCCTTATTTTGGCCTCATTACGTCTACATATCTACTAAATGACAAGTTCTACAAATCAAAACTCTGCTTACCGTGAGGTTTTCCATCCCTGATGAGAGGCAGCACAATTTTGAGCAGTAATCCTAAAGTTCAATCACTCTGTCTGGAGACATTAACTATGTTTTTTGCCAGCTATTCTGGACTTCAGTGATGAAATGGTCAGTTATCAGTAGATTCCACAAGCAGCTCCAATAAGACGACTGAGCACTTTGGTGTCCTGCGATTATGTGCTACCGGCTGACTGCATGGGCTCATCACCCACAAACTCAATAAACACTTCAATTCCTCATGGGGCAAGGCCAATTAAAATGTAACCAGTGCAAAGTGTCATACGCTTGGCTGGGCCCAAACCAAACAGTTTCCGTGTTCAAACAGGAATTAACTCTGGCCTCCCCCGTTGGAAACAGTGCCGTGGCACAATTAATGTAACTGTTATTGAACAGGCAGCAGCTGTCATTATATCCCCAGAGGAGCTGGAGGGAGTTCACAGCAGTGGGGAAAAACAAGGAGCTCAAGGAAGAGAGAGCCTGATTAAATTCACTATCCTCTTCATGCAGTTCTCTTTAAGGAAGTCCAATTCTGTCAACATAAAATTACACATTTCTATTTTTGGTGTTTTTAACCTATTTAAGAAATTTCTCTGATAATGTTTATTGTCCCTTCATGATTGTACAATCAATTCTATTAACTATGCGGTATGCAGAAGTGAAATGTAACTACTTTATGTAGCTAATTTATTTACTTTAATCAAGTACTGTATTTGATAACAAAATTTAGGTATTTTCTCTCAATGCTTTCAACTCCATAAAGGACAGCTTCATGGTTTTTCAGGTTTGTACTATTAGTTAAAAAAACATAGAACTGTGAATATGCCCCTTTAGCTCTGGGCAATTCTGACAGTGTTTGCCACCATTTCCCCTCCAAAATTAATTGATTTATGGAGAATAATCAAGACATAAATTTGTAATGGAAATAATGAGTGGTTGCCGTTGTAAGCAATGCAATCATAAATTTAACTCTGTTCCAACCATGTGGAGTAAAATCCTACATTTACATGAATACATCAGTAATAAAAAAATATTTCCAATGTACGGTAAAAATGTTTATTTTTTTTGCCATCATTTTATTTTCACATTAACACACTTATACATGTACACTCACACAACTAATATTGCTGATTCTGATACCTCATAGCATTTCTTAGTCAATATTCTCTTTGGTATCTTGTGTGTTTTTAGACAACTCTCTTTTGTCCTTTCAACATGTATCCCAATGATTTGTCAGGCCTTAGAGACAGGCTGTGACACCCAAAAGGCTGTGCCTTCATCAGAGGCATTTTGCTGGCTAGAAATATATGAAATATTTTCAACATTTTTAGTTTTTAGTTAGCCACAGTCAAAGCAATTAATCAAAAAGTAATTAAATTATTGGTACACTCTTGTTTCTCATGTGCCACTTTATTTGTAATCTTGTGTGGAGGTGTCACATAACCGGCTCCTGACATTGAGTATAATTTAGCACAGCACAGAGCAAAAGGATCATTTGAGACTTAATGCTCACCGCTGTGATGGCAATTCTGTTGGCGTTACGGCAGATTAAAGAAAAGATGATTGATGCCAATTTCTGGAAAAATCATGACTGCTCTTAAATATTTAGCTACCCCCCCCCCAAAAAAAGAAAAACAGAGCTAGAATTATAGCCTCAAAGTGATATGTATGAGTACAGCAGTGAAGTTTCCATTTACATCTGTGTCTTTCCAGACTCATATCAGCAGAACCAAAGAGCTTGATTTGGTCTACTTTAAATCTGAATTTGGGACAAAGAAGCTCTTAAGTCTGAAACATGGGTTCTTCAACCCTGTGGCACATAGGATCAATACAATCAATGCAGTTAGTGTAATACTGTGACATAAGGAGCATATAGATTTTGTAGTTATGAATAAAAATAGTTTAATAGTTCACAGTAGCCTTGACCTTTGTAAAAACTGTAATAAGTCATCTTTGTGTTCAAGTAAACATTTGTACCAAATCCTCTGATTCTGCCTTCACAAGCATGGGACTCATGAAATCACAATTGAAAATCACCTTAACCTTTGACCTCTCAACACAAAAAAATGTAATCATGACATCCTTAAGTTCAAGTGAATGCATGTAGTGTCAGACTTTAATGTTCCTGATATTACGATCATCTTGGCCACACACTTGTTTTGGGTAAAAGGACCGAGAAGTGACAAATATGACACCCAAGACAGAACCATCAAATTTTGTCATGTGCTTTTTATAACCAAACACTCCAACTGTATTATCCTCCAAAGAACGCCAACACAAACATCTCCATGACTCTTCACAAACCAACAACAAAACCTAACAGCACAGGAACCATAAAATTGGTACAAAATAATAATCCTCTCTAAAAACAAAATGTTGCACAACGCCATGAAGCCTCTCAACACAGTGTGTCGTTAAGCACAACACACTGTGTTCTAAGGCAGTTGAGTCACGCGACCTCTATGTAAAGAAACACAAAAACAAACATTTCCAAAAGAAATATTTACTACGCTTTCAAACAACTATGTCAACAAAGAACAATATAAACATTTTAATTTAAAAACTCTGAGGACATTTCTCGCAATATTTCACCTTATTCCTCCACATATTCTTTTGCTCTATTCAATGCTGTAATTTGTTGCCATAGTTTTCTCAAGACTCCTCTAATTCTTAATTTCAAAGAATGAAATAAACAAATCTGTGTGCAGAAACATTTAACTGCAAACAGGAACAGTATTCCTTTAGCTGTATGTGATGCACAATGTATATACATTTTTTTATTTTTTTTTTTTAAATCAAAAGTAAATGTTTCTATAAAATGTTACACCAAAGTGGAACATTACCTGTAAGCAAATTTTTTGAAAGGAAATAAATTTTGGTTGAGTGCAAAGCATGGAGGACTTCCTTTCAGTTATATTTGATTGTTTTAGCTCTCATTGGCAGCACAAATCAAACTTGCAAGTAATAAAGTCACAAGTGAGACTGCTGCATGGAAATACGTACTGGTTTTCCTCTGGGGCTCACACTTCAAGAGACAAATCATAACACCTAAAATGTGGCATCATGATTGAGGCATTTGAAATTTCGAAATTTCAAAATTTGAAAAGACTTTGAAAACTTTTAACGCTTAAATGTCAGGACAGGGGCGAGACTCAACCACTTACTCAATAATGGATTAACAGCCACAGATTAATACAACTCTTAAAAACAAACATCTCCGAAGTGTCACATTTCTAATGAAGTTCAATGGCATTCATAATTATTCAATTAAAAAACAAAAAAAAAAAACTGGCGACTCATCCAGCGTGTACCCCGCCTTCGCCCCAAGATGCTGAGATAGGCTCCAGCCCCCCCCGCGACCCCTAACGGGATAAGCGGTAGAAAATGAATGAATGAATGAATGAAGAAAAAAAAAAAGGAGAGAGTCCTCTACATTCACATAATTCTCCTCACGCATAGTTAAATACTAACTAAAATCCAACACTTAATGTCAAAAAAACCTATGTTTCACTTTGTGAACAAAAGCAGTGGTGTTCACAGAGTGATGGACAGTGCATGTATGTTCAGTAGCTTCCAGTTACTCCTTCCTTGATTCTGCATCCTCCTTCATCTTCTGCTCCTGCATACGACTCCGAGTGGAGCCTGCGTGAAAAATAATCTTTAGAGGAACAAACATCCACAACTTACATGAATGACAGCCAGAGTACATTAGAACGGGGAAAATTATAATGAAAAATTGAACTTAATATACTGTGTATATATATAATGTGATTTTTTCTTACTCATTTCTGCAAGCTTCTGTATCAATGTGGAATCTCCTCCAGATTTGCTGTGAAGTAAAACATATAAAGTGGGCTTAATTGAAATATATGCACGTATGCCCCGACAAATGTCAAGTGTTTTTAACTTTCAAGTCATCCAGTCAGTTCATAAATACAAAAAGGCATAAGTGCTAGAGCAAATCTAATCCGTGACCAACCTGCCATCGGCCTCATCTTGCCCATCCACATCAAATCGTAACCTCTTTAGAGGCTTCGGAGCGGAGCCGAGATCTAGAGTCCTCTTAAAGGAGCGGTCGCTGCTGTTGACCATCTGGTTGATCTTCTGAAACCGATCGGAGGTCTGCGGATGGAAATAAAAAGTGGGGGAAGAAAACTCATTACATCTGGACTTTTAAAAGATTAGCTTTGATCGTGCTTCAAAGCAAACAAGAGAGGCTCATACCCCGAAAGATTCACCGATTGACACCAGCATTCTGTGAAGGCAGGGAAACACACAGATGAGAAAAGCCACGTGCAAAAACAAAAGCATCATGCTAATTCACATGTGCAGCCGCTTGTCTAAGGTGAACAATGATGTGAGCTGATCTCACCTGGAGCGAGGGGTCATGATACCCGGGGACATGCGTGTGCTTTTCAGAGGGGAGATGTACACGTTGTTACTCCCAGGCACACGCAGTGGCGAACTAGGGAACTTGTAAGGGCTGCGTGGTATTTGTGGGATTGGAGAGAGGGTGGGTGGCTGAACAAAACAGACAGACAGAACAAGTTGGAGGCACAAGTGTGTATGTTTACCTGACTGCACATTTTATTTGAGGTCATCTAGGTGTCTTACCCTGGTGGACGCATATTGCAGGATGTTGGTTTTCAGCTTCTGCATGAACACTTGGTTGTAGAAGATAATAATGGAGTCATAGTGGTCCTCAGTGATCAATACATGCTTAAAGGTCTGCAGAATGTAGGGAGAGAAAACAAAATCAATTTGATATAATAATAATATTTCTACACAATGTATGAACAGCACAACAGCTAATTAAAATGACAAGCTGCCACCTCCTGGTTGGTGTTGGGCATGTTCTTGTAGGCTGTGACAATAGTCTTGAAGCGCAGATCAACACTCTTCACTTTACATACAGCGTACATGGCTGACATCATCAGCTGCAAATTGAGAAAAAAATAAGAAAACAGGAGGACACTGAGATGAAGCAAGTACAAAAGACAACGAGCGAGACAGTAATCAAGCAAATGAAAGACAGGCTACCTGGTCGAGGTGACGGTCTCTCATCAGCTCGTGCTCGTGCTGAAGAGTGTGCTGGAACAGGGTCCATATGATGGGCTCCAGCTCTGGGTGAGAGGACAGCAGGTAGGAGCAGAGCAGCTTCAGCCTTGTGTAGGCCAGGCGGTACACTGCAGAGAGGGGACGTGGTTTGTCCACGCAACCGTTACAGTCCAGATATCATCCGGAGAAACAGAGCATATTGAATTTCTTCTTCTAAAAACGAGTGCACCTCAACGAAAAATAAATGTTTATGAGCAACTTACATTTCTTATAGAAGAGACTGAGAGAGTTGGACTTGGGGAGCCGCGGAGTTTGACCGGCTGGCTGTGTCGGAGGCTGAGAGGAAGCCTGAGGGCAGGGTGTGGCAGGAGAGTCAGGGGGCAAGACGCGAAGGCCTGGACGTATGGGGGACAGATATCTGTAAAGACATAGATGAAAACCAGTGGGCTCTGTCAGCAAAAATATGTATTAAATCAAAATTTACATTAAACATAACAGACAAGAAGAGAGACAAGTAACAGCAGGGTGATGCAGTTCTGTTCCACTTTTTAACAGTAATTATTGACATTTTGACCGAGCAAAAATTGATTTAATATTTAAAAATGTAATTTAGATTTAAGCTTTTTTTCTACATTTTTGCTTGTAATTAATATTGGTTTGTAAGGACTTATCATAATTGTCACCATAAAAACTAAATATTTTCTGAACATTTTCCTTACAACTGGCAGCATTCAGTCACTTCACTGTTGTCTTATTGTTTGTGTGTCACGTGTTGATTTTATGACTGCAAGACCAAACAACACACCTGGTAAATTAGCTGTTTGCATGCCACTTGTTCCTAGTTTCCATTATCAAGGGATACAATAGGATGTTAATGAGTCTGGGCATATCCGTTATGAGTTTTCATTTGGGTGATCCCACAAATAAGGCTGATGGTGAGTATGAGTCATGGAAATTATAAGATACAGTAGTGTTCAAAATAATAGCAGTCCAATGCGACTAACCAGATTAATCCAGGGTTTTAGTATATTTTTTATTGCTACATGGCAAACAAGTTACCAGTAGGTGCAGTAGATTCTCAGAAAACCAACAAGACCCAGCATTCATGATATGCACGCTCTTAAGGCTGTGCAATTGGGCAATTAGTTGAAAGGGGTGTGTTCAAAATAAATAGCAGTGTCTGCCATTGACTTTACAAACTCAAAACTATTTTGTACAAACTTTTTTGTTTCTAGGATTTAGCAATCCTGTGAATCACTAAACTAATATTTAGTTGTATGACCACAGTTTTTTTTATAACTGCTTCACATCTGTGTGGCATGGAGTCAACCAACTTGTGGCACATTTCAGCTGTTATTCCACTCCAAGATTCTTTAACAACATTCCACAATTCATTTACATTTCTTGGTTTTGCTTCAGAAACAGCATTTTTGATGTCACCCCACAAGTTCTCGATTGGATTAAGGTCCGGGGATTGGGCTGGCCACTCCATAACATTAATTTTGTTGGTTTGGAACCAAGATTTTGCTCGTTTACTAGTGTGTTTGGGGTCATTGTCTTGTTGAAACACCCATTTCAAGGGCATGTCCTCTTCAGCATAAGGCAACATGACCTCTTCAAGTATTTTGACATATGCAAACTGATCCATGATCCCTGGTATGCGATAAATAGGCCCAACACCATAGTAGGAGAAACATGCCCATATCATGATGCTTGCACCACCATGCTTCACTGTCTTCCCTGTGTACTGTGGCTTGAATTCAGAGTTTGGGGGTCGTCTCACAAACTGTCTGCGGCCCTTGGACCCAAAAAGAACAACTTTACTCTCATCAGTCCACAAAATGTTCCTCCATTTCTCTTTAGGCCAGTTGATGTGTTCTTTGGCAAATTGTAACCTCTTCTGCACATGCCTTTTTTTTAACAGAGGGACTTTGCGGGGGATTCTTGTAAATAGATTAGCTTCACACAGACGTCTTCTAACTGTCACAGTACTTACAGGTAACTCCAGACTGTCTTTGATCATCCTGGAGCTGATCATTGGCTGAGCCTTTGCCATTCTGGTTATTCTTCGATCCATTTTGATGGTTGTCTTCCGTTTTCTGCCACGTGTCTCTGGTTTTGCTCTCCATTTTAAGTCATTGGAGATCATTTTAGCTGAACAGCCTATAGTTTTTTGCACCTCTTTATACGTTTTCCCCTCTCCAATCAACTTTTTAATCAAAGTACGCTATTCTTCTGAACAATGTCTTGAATGACCCATTTTCCTCAGGCTTTCAAAGAGAAATGCATGTTCAACAAGTGCTGGCTTCATCCTTAAATAGGGGCCACCTGATTCACACCTGTTTTTTCACAAAATTGATGACCTCACTGATCTAATGCCACACTGCTATTTTTTTGAACACACCCCTTTCAACTAATTGCCCAATTGCACAGCCTTAAGAACGTGCATATCATGAATGCTGGGTCTTGTTGGTTTTCTGAGAATCTACTGCACCTACTGGTAACTTGTTTGCCATGTAGCAATAAAAAATATACTAATAACAGTGATTAATCTGGTTAGTCGCATTGGACTGCTATTATTTTGAACACTACTGTACCTGTTTTTTTTTTCTTCCAAAGATCAGGATATAAGTTCTTGCATATATGACTCAGTGGTTTGATGACACCTCAAAAGGATTTTAGGGCATTAGAAGGTTCTCAGCCTCCGCATAGTAACAACTGAAAGACAGACAGACAAATGCAGGGAGGCAAACTCACAAGTCTGCTGCCGTATGGTTGTGCTGCAGTGGTTGACTGAAACTAGCCGGAGTCTCCATTTGCTCTGCTGCTCCGCCCTCGTGTTCCTGTTTGAGCAGCTCAAACAGAGGGGAGCCCTGCAAAGCAACACGCGAGATTGACATTTTACTAGTACTGATACTGTGCATCTACAACATATTGAGAATCACTACATTCAGCTGACTGGAGTTCAGTTCATGAAATACTATTTAGACAAACCAAAAGCTGATATGCAAGAATTATATTTTACTTATGCTAATCACGAACACAACTGAGCAGCCTACCAATACCTTAAGACTAACCACAAAAGCAGGATTTCATTTACCTCTGGGTTTGCATGTGGCTTTTGCTCCTCAGAGCTGAACATTTATCTGATATGAAAACCTCAACTTATGCAAACATTGTTATCTTATTCACAACAGAATCACTGGCGTTACTGCTGTCTGACATATGAAGAGACACAAAGACATTGCGGGAGAAGGGAGGTTTAGAGAAACTGAGACCAAACCAATTGAATTTGTATTTGCACTGCAATGCACATTATTCAAAGAACGAGCTGTGCACAAGAGACTAGAGCCACAATGCAAGACAAAGTACAATCTGAATTGTTGGTGTTGATAAAAGACAGTAATACTAATATTACAAGTATGAGCCACATTAAGTCATTTATTAATTTCAGCTGGTGTATATTTAAATATAAAATACCATGAAGAGTTTATGTAGAAACAACTGCAGAACTGGTCAGCAAGTATTATAAAGCCCAGGAAATCCACATTTCCTTTCTTGGTTTATGTTGACCCAAAGACACTCCTTTTATAGACGTGAATAACCTCAAAACTGAGTACAAATGATAAGCCAGGAGCTCATACAGGACAGTGGGTGTGACATGCCACTCAGCAATTTACACAATGCCTGCAGGTACTGACTTGCTGTTAGTACATTCTAATACCATACGTGCCTGGTGGGCACGCCTAGTTGACGCCACCAACTGACAGCATTCTGTGACGTAAAATGGACACCAGCACAGCAGTATTTCGTTAGATGTAACAAAATCATTGCTCCAGTCCTGTGTTCACTGACAACTTCAGTTTTATATTAACTTTCCTTATTACTTTTATGAGAAATTAAGGCAGAAACTCCCAAACAATCAATAAAGGAAAAGAAGATAAAGGTATGCAAAATTGTTACATTTAATGTTAAATCTTAACTAAAAATGCATGGGCCACACCTATTTCTGACAAATGAAGTGTCATTATCTTAATTTCAGATGTGCAAAAGCAAAGCAGCGATGGGAGGACTCTCGCCCCGGTGGAGGCTCCTCCCTCTATGTTTCAACACTCCAGCGAGCTCTTTGTGCTTGAGCCTCTGACTTTCAGCCTGCTTCCCCGGTTTGTGATTTATGACGGAAAGGGACAGAGTGAAACTTGTGGAGTTTAAGAGTAACGATTACCAGCCCCCCACCCCCCATCTGCAGGGCTGCTAAAGGAAGATACAGAAGAGCACGAGAGAGGAAGAGCCACTGAACTGTTCAGCGTGGAGGAGAGACACATGACTGATCAAAAAGGATAACTCTTTCAGCTGTGAAAAACAACCGGAAAAGACTGAAAACCTTTAAATAAGGACTATTGGACGTGTAGGTCACGTATAGCAAAGAATTTTGAAATGATGGACTGTGGATACCAATACAGGTATTTTGTGGATTTGCTGTAAGGTTTCATTTTCAGTATTTCACAACATAAAACTGCACAAACTGTGTGCTCTTCAGTATTCAAGGACTCCTACTTGAAAGAAATGGACATTTTCTCAGCTTGCTGTTGATTTTTGATGCAGTTGAGTATAGAAAGTAGAACGTTTTTACTCTGTAAATGTTACAAACTTACCAGCTTGGTCCAAAAATGTATAACAGCACCTCACAAACTATTAACATCAGCACACTGGGCTCCAATCAAAACTGCAACAAGAGTGATAATTTCAAGTATCCCCTGTATAGCTCTGTGTTCAGCATTGTGTTTGTAGTTGGACTTTTATTCAACATGGTGGCTGTATATATTTTCAGCTGTACACTGAAGATGCGGAACGAGACCACGACGTATATGATAAACCTTGTCGTTTCAGACACTCTTTTTGTCCTCAGCCTACCTTTTCGGATAGCTTACTTCATTAAACGCAAGTGGCTATTTGGGAGTGTGTTATGCAAGCTCTCCGTCGCCTTGTTCTACACCAACATGTACGGCAGTATCCTCTTCCTCACCTGCATCAGTGTTGACCGATTTCTGGCAATTGTGCATCCATTTCGGTCTCAAATTATACGTACTAAAAGGAATGCCAAACTGGCCTGCTGTGCGGTTTGGGTGATGGTTCTTTCCGGAAGCATACCCACTGGGTTCCTTCTGGACACCACTTCACCCAAAAATGCCAACTCCTCTTCAAACTACTGCTTTGAGAACTACTCCAAAAAACAGTGGAAGACAGAGCTGTCCAAAGTGGTCGTTTTTATTGAGACTGTGGGTTTCATCATCCCACTGATGCTCAATGTCTTCTGCTCCGTCATGGTGCTACGGACACTGAGGAAACCTCAAACCATCAGCCGTGGCGGGAACCTCAACAAGGCAAAAATCTTGAGGATGATTGTCGTGCATCTGCTCATCTTCTGCTTCTGTTTCATTCCCTACAACGTTAATCTCATGTTTTACTCCCTGGTCCGCTCAAATGTGCTTAAGGGATGCTATGCAGAGTATGTGGTCAGAACCATCTACCCCATTGCTCTGTGCATAGCCGTGACCAACTGCTGTTTTGATCCTGTCATTTACTACTTCACATCAGAGACCATTCAGAGCTCCATCAAATGGAAATCCACAGTTTGGTACAACGGTGTCAAGCTGCTCGACAGGCTACAGATTGACAGCTCACAAAACAGCCCAAATATAACACCCAAAAGCCTGACCCCAAGGAGTGCAAGGTCCAAAGTGTTGGAGTCTGCAGTCTGATGAAAGTATGTGATGCGACTAAGACTCAGTGAGCGCTGCTTGAAACTCGATTTGGATCCGAGGACATAGGAAGAAGCAGACACATAAGCAAAGAAGTTAGTATGGAGTCATATGTTCAACTAATGGACCCCAGATACTTTAGACTGGCACTGATCCCTCCTCAGTCACTTGAAAAGTGGATCAAGTCCAAGAGTTTGCTGCATCATAAATTCCCTTTAGCAGAGAGACAATTAACATTGTGCAAGTTAAGGGAATTGTTTCACTTACAAAATGACTTTTTTAATCTGTATTAGTGGGAATGGCTGGTGAATAAACCATAGTAATGTGATTAATCCTGCAGATATTTCAGCTTTTGCACTTAAGATATTTTGAATGACAATCTAAATCCTCAGAGGACTACTCTACTTTGGCAATGCTGACCCAGTATTACAACTCTTGTACAGTAATAAACAGTTTGGAAATAGTTGTGGTTTCACTATTGCTTCCAAGCACTTCCTAAGTATCGGGATCTAGTAGCTCTTCCCTTTTTAACTGAAACTAAATAAGATTTTTTAAACTAAAAGGGTTTTTAGTTTGCTATAAAACAAACGTGCATGTGCCTCTCTCTATTTCACAAGTACTGAATTTCCCTCTTCTGTTGCTACTAAAACACTTGCCTCATTTAATTAGTCATCAAGGTACTAAGTCCACAGTTATGACTGTCTGTGGTTGGCCAATACCATGAATGCAGTCAATGACCCAATAAACTTCAACTTGTAGACTTGAGGTGTGGTCAATGTATAACAGCTGAACAACACCAGCCAACACTGCACTAACGCTGGCATTGGCCTAATTCAAATAAATGGCTGAGTAAATATAGAAGATGCATCAATTTGAATATTACTTAAACCAAATTCTGCAGACACTAAAACCAATCATTTTGTCATCACCTGGCAGATTAAACCAACATGGATTTACCCAAATTCAAATTCTGACCCAATATCACAAGTTCTTTCAAACAGAATCTTAGTGAGCCTGATGACACGCCTGTCTTGTCTGGAGTAAAGTGGGAAAAAAACCCAAAACAGCTCATATTACAAGTGAAATATGGCTCAGCTAGAATATGTCTTTTCTCGTAAAAGCGGTGCACTGCAAGACTGAGCATTCGTGCATTCCTTTTAAGAGGCTTGGCCTGAGGGTCTGAACTGACATGGGTGGACTCATCACCACCAGCGCACTGATGAGGAGAGGATTGTGAAAGCAAAGCAGGCGAGCGACAACATGCCTCTGAAGGGAGAATTACTTTGACAAAATGTGTTGCTATAATCCTGTAAAGCAGTAACAAACCCAAATCCAGAACGGCTAGCTGTTTCTCAAATCTTTTTAATGTTTTGAATCCTTACACTACTACATGTAATGCAGCAGCTAGAAATTAAGTATTTGTCCTGGATTCAAGGTTTTTTTTTGCAGAAAATGTCATTCTGACTTAAAGCTGACAATGCTGGGTGTGTCATTTAATTTGATTTAAAAAAAACACACCATCCCATTTGCATTTGCAAGATAATCCTTACGTGGGGTAAGATTTATGACTTTGCACAGGAGAATAAGTCCGTTATTTTACAATCTGTGTCTTTTGTGACCGTTGTTTTTCCATAACAAGGATGACTGGTGTAAATGGTCTAGCAGTGCTAAGCCCTCCCTACTTTATACTTCAAAGACGAGAAAACTATTGTTCAAATAAATTAAAACAGGTGGAACCGAGAAGAGCAACAGCACCAAATATTTAGAAGATGACAACATGACATCTCTAAATGGGCTAATTCTAATCTAAGACTTTATGGACTGTCACAGTCTACTGTCTCTCTTCTGTTCCGTTTATAACAACGTTTGTTTCCGTTTTTGTCGATGATTTCATTCAGGAAATGCTGCTTGGCACAATGTGTTGCACCACGGTTAAGATAAATTACAGTAGGATATCTGTTGTTGCACCTGGAACATATTCTGTAGTTCATTTCCTTAAGAGCCTGTTCTGATGCTGTAGAATTTGTGTTCTGTCCTATTCTTGCACATTTTATTCATTTTTAAATTTGTGTCCCAGATGTGATGCTGCTCTTGCTACAGTCTTAACTATTCGGTATAATTCATCTGCTAGCCCACCCACCCAACTTCACCACCAGCCGCCACTGTTAACCTAATTACAAGTTTTAATTTAAGATTGTGCCAAATTATACCAAAATGGACTCTTGTTAGCATAATTCAAATAGAGACTAACCATTCAACAAAGACCTAATTATATGCCATGTTAATTGAAAAGGCTCAGCTACTTGACTGGATGAATGACTATTGGTCTCAGAGTTAAAGTTTACCACAGATAGTAGACATTTTCAGAGATAATTGTGTCCAGGGCATTTTTTATTTCATTAACACTATTTCTGAGTAATTATGACAGATTTTGAATCAATGTTTTTTTTTCTGGTTTTCTCTGACACTCTTCACTGGGCATCAGAAAAGATATACTACTTCATAAACACACTTTTTATTTGTTTTTAGTAAAATGTTGCCATTTGATCAATCAGTTGGCCATATAGTTAATGACACACTCAATCCCCTGTGTGGGTTTTTAAACAGTCATAACAGGACTTCCAGCACAAAATATATTGAACAATGTGCTTACTTGTAAGGCTGATCAGAGCATTCGGTCAAATTAGAAAACTAATTAGTCACGAGCTCACGTATTGATCACAATTTTTTCAGCTCATTTGATATTTTGAGCAAACAAGTTAAATTTTAGGTGGCGAGAACAGCCCACAAGAACTGTGTGTGAAGGAGAGGAGAGAGAGGCGTGTGTGAGTGTAGTGAGTGAGTGAAGTGCTTTCATTATCATCTGGACTTTCACAGCCTCAAAGCATTCTGTCGCTGCATTGATCAGATCCTGATACTGGTGAGTGATTAAGTTGTGTTCAATATTCCTCACAGCTGTACAAACTGTGCTACAGGTGGTACAAAGAGGAACAGATTAATGTATCAAAATTATGATGGTTTAATTTTTTTCAGGGTTTTTCAGAATTTAATTGAAAGTTTTCTTTAATTTGCAACTGCAATGTGCATTGCAATTCTTCTATATCACTTTAAGATCATTTTTTAACAGATATAGACAAATCTCACACCCGCGGCTCTTTCTGCATTGATTTTATCGGATTATACAAGAGTTGTTATGAGATCATCAATGCAGACAACAGGAGCAACTCATTTATTAATCATAAAAATGTTACATAAAATGTTTAAAAAGTTAACTGAAACACAAAAAAAATATTAAATTAGTAATCAATGTGCTTGAATTCAGAGTAATATCACAACTGTAAATGTATTTAAAATGGTTAGCTGCTTGAAATGCAAATTATTATGATATCATTAGTGCTAAAATAATAGTGGAAGTTTCCCGTAATTTGTCAGTCAGTGCCAATGTTTTAACAGACCATTTTGTGACTGGACTACAGGAGTCTTTCCAACTGCCTAAATTGACAGTGAACTGCTCACAAGTAAAGAAACCTGTGTAAAGTGAGCCAAACTGCATTAGTAAATAGTATTAATAATAAGGCAATCCATAGTACCTGTAGTCTTTACCAGGTATTTGCTTTGATGCTACAAATAAAAGTCTTAAGAATTGAGAAGAACATCTGATCTCATTTAAAAAGATTAACTTTATGAGTGTCAGTAAATGTGTATTTACTGCAGAACAATAGTATTACATAGTAATGCGTCAATTTTAGCTGCTATGCACACATTTAATGAAACCAAATGTTTGCTATTTTTATGACGGCAGGAAGTTGCAGTAAAATCTTATTGACAATACTCGCCTCCCTGTCGCCTTACATATCAAATATTAATCCAGCTATGTGAGATATGGTAGCGTCTTCATGTCACCTCAGTAAATTTCAATTTCATAAAAAAAAAAAAAAATAACAGAAGTTTATTACGTTTTTATGTGCTACAGGGTGAACTGCTCCTAAAGAAGCGATTGAAGACGTTCCTGCTACCCATTCCAACCAGATTCCCAGCAGCTATGAGGGTAACACTGTGATTTTAAGCATCGTGGTAAAAATCAGTAAATTGCTGGGGACATGGAGCTGTGGAATACCACTGATGTGCCACTCAAGCCAGTCTCACTTTCGCCTAACTGCACTGTGGACACTAGCTACCGCTTCACTTTCTATCAAGTGACCTACAGTGTCATCTTCCTGCTGGGGTTGGTCACCAACTGCATGGCTCTGCACAGACTGTGCCGTTCTCCCTGCACCACAAGCAGCACCGTCATTTACATGATCAGCCTGTCAGCTGCCGACTTGTTTTTTGTAATCTCTCTACCCCTGAGAATCTACTACTACCACCAAAGAGCTACAGCCTTCTCCTCCAAGACAGCAGATGTCTCTGGTTGGACGTCTAGTGCAACATACTGCCACCTCACTTTCTTCCTCAAATACATCAGCCTATACGGGGGTATCTTCTTTCTGGTGTGCATCGCTATGGACCGTTACTTTGCTGTTGTGCACCCACTGACATCACTATTCCGCAGGCGGCGGGTTGCACAGCTGGTGAGTGGAGGGATGTGGTGCTTGGTGCTGGGGCTCAGTGCCTGTCTGCCTCTCCTCCGCTCTGCAGCCACTAACCCACACCAGCCCTGCCTGCTTGACCCGTCCTCGAAAAGCCACCGCACCATCATCCTGGTAGCTCTGGGATTAGTCCTAGGCTCGTTTCTGCTGCCCACTGTGCTTCTTCTCCATAGTTACTGCAGAGTGCTGGGCGTGCTTCGTCAGCCAAGACACCGCTCCCGCAGGCAGCTCCGCAGCCGTCAGCAGACTCTCACAGTTATCTACTGGGTGTTGGGTGTCTTCCTGCTCTGCTTCGTCCCCTATCACATCAACCTTCTGGGATACACTCTGACACATGTGGGGCTGCTGTCCCACTGTGGCCTGGCCAAGGTGACCAAGGCTTTGCACCCTGTGGTGCTATCAATAGCCAGCTCCAACTGTTGCCTCAACCCACTCGTCTACTATTTCTCCCGCAGCCTGTTACAAAAAGAGGCATCTAGCAGTGGAGGCAGTGGCAGCCAGTGATCATCTTACCGCAGTACTGATGGACTTATTTCTTAAAAAAAAACAGCAAAGTCTTTAGATAAGGTATTAGTAGTTAGTATTACGTAAGAACCGGCTTTCTGTGCTATCTGGTCCCCTTCAGTTTCAGATTGTAATTCACATACACACCACTGTCGGAACTAAGAACATCAGTTGTCTCCTCATCATAAATCTGTGTACCATCAAAACGATCTTGCAGCTTAAGGTAAAATAATTCCATAAGGCTTTCATGTGGGAGTGCTGGATATTGACTGCTGCCCATACTGTGTGCGCTTCAATGGAAGTTAAATTGCGTGTGTGTTGTAAATGTAATCTTAGTTGGATGAATTTTATTAGGTTTAAGAGGTTCTGTCTGTTTATTTTGGTTCACCACTAATATCAAAACCTTTGGACCGACTTCTACTCAAGCAGTTTGTCGGCTTATTTATTCTGTTGGTGTGCTTTGTTCATATGACATATGACAAAACTGTCTGCATTTAACAAAATACTACTTAAATTTTATAGAGCAGTTCGAATTTGATTTATGTTATTTTCTACTTCAGTTTTACAAATCTGTTATCGTTAGACAATAAACGGATATATTCATAGTGCTTCTATGCCTTTAGGTTGTGCATGAATCTTTTTAGCAACACTTAACTGCAGGAGTACTAAGAGATAAAACTGACCGTCATCCATGCAATCCTCTCCATGATGAGGTTCTCGCACGTCTCCAAATGTTTGACGATATCTTTGCTCAGGGTGGGGTCAGCCTTGATGAAGCTCTCAGTGACTTTGTAGAAGTCAAAGGCAGCAAGTTTGACCACATGTAGTATCCAGGGGAAGCACACGTTTTTTTCAGCTGCATCACCACCGCTGCTATGGCTGTATCCTCCAGTCTTAAAGCTGCTCTCTAATCGAGAGGTGAAAACATTATTGCATCAACTTGTCGCACATTACTTAAACATTATCACTGATAAGTGTAAAACAAAGAAAATTAATTCAGATTTAGTATGCAACTTTTGATGATACTGCACCTGTTTTTCGCTGTAAATAAAAAATTACCTCCGTATGCTGCCATGACCACCTCCAAAGCGCAGGCCAGTAGTGACGTGTGAAACGTGGAGTCATTTAGGAGTTTACTATAATGGAAAATTGAATGAGCTTGCTCAAGGCCAATTATGCTTCACTTATTATTATAACAACCAAAAACAAGCATGGTGAGTACAAACACAGCAACAAACAAGAGTTTCATAATTCTCCATTAATTCAATCAAATCAGAACAAAACACATACCTGAAATTTTGCACAGACAGTCGTTTCTCTTCCTACAAAATGAAAAATGAGACGGATGAGTAGAGGTGTTTGGGACTCTGCATGTAGTTTGAGGGTCATGTGAGGACATGTGATGTTCTAATATATGTGGACAAACGTTGCACAGCCACGGGTTGTAAAGTGCTAAACGTGTTTGATAACATCTGTAAGTTTAAATAATTTGTTTGTGGGGATAAACCTGCCTATTTCAAAATTTCAATTGATCTGATAATCTAAAGAAACACACAAGTAATCATTAAACAGCTGAATAAATTGAATTAAATCAGAGGAGTACCGATTTCAACATCGCTTCCATGACTTTGTAATACAGTTTGACGCCAAGGTTAAATCGCTGAAACAGAGAAGAAAAATATAAGTCAGACAGAAATGTCATCACATGAGTCACACTGCCATTGTTACTCATCATCTTCTTGACTTCATACCTGCTTGCCGAGTGCCACACAGTGTGGGCCGACTGCCTGACCAAATCTATGGCTGAACACCTCTCCAAGTGTCTCCAGACGCTCCAGGACGTCCTGCGTTGGGTCCACGGTGCAATTCTGATCACAAAAAACACAGAAATCAGATAATAGCTCACATTAAGCTCATTACATGTCGTTTCACAGGCCATTTTATTTAAGTGGCAACACTGAAGACCAACTTTGAAATATGTAGCCAGGTTAGTAGACGGCTGGTCCCCAGTGGAAGTGAGATCACCCCTCAACTGCTGAATGGATGTCATGGCAGCTCTGGTGAGATGAAAATTAAAACAGACACATGCTAAGAAAACAAAATAAATAAATAAATTCATTAATGTACATACATTACAGGGAGGCCCACTACAATATCCAGAGTTTGATTTTCCATTCTTGGACACATACACAATTAAATACTAAGTTACAGTCTTCTTTACAGTTTTGCATTGCACTGTATATTTTGCAAAACCAAACACTTAACCCTTATATTATCTCTTTATACCTCTCTCACAAATGTTACAAAGAAATGAAAGCTTAAGTCTTCAAAAAATTTGTAGACTTGCTTTTTTTCCTTTTTTTTTAAAAAAAAAAAAAACAACAAAAAAAAACAAAAAAAACTGCAGGGACTTTTCAGTTCCCCCAACTACTAAACCCACAAGCTGACAGCTGAGCAACACACAGTGACTATAAAGACTGTGTGAATGTGCTTCTGAAAGTCAACAGGAGCATTTAATTCTCTTCCCCTGGGTAAATGCTGAGTGAAAAAATGAAGAAAGGGTGCCAGAATGCTCACTTGATAGGAGTCTGGGGAGGGATGAGTACATTATCTTCATCTGACATCTTCTTTGGCGTTCTCTCCACCTGCGATCTGAAGGGCAGGGGGGAGATATTTAAACGCATATCTCCAAAATCATCACTCATTCATTGTAAATGTGCAAAACACTGAAGGTGAAGAAAAGAATAAATTACATCTCGACTTGAGGCAGAAGGACAGTCTCGTCTCCATCAAAAAACAGACGCCCATCAAAGTCTTTGCTCTTGAGGTAGTGCTCCTCATACTGTAGGTTGAGGCCATTCCCCTGTGGTGAAAATTACAGTTTGAGGTTACACGTAGCTGAGTGCCACAATACATACAAATTTAAACACCACTACAGCCTATTTTGCACTAGCTAATTGGAAAGTTGTTAAAATATCCCATTACAGATGTTTGTTTACCCAATTTAAAAAGAACTAAATGCTAATGCCTAACATTAAAAAGCACTGTGTGGCTATTTCATGGTGTTAATTAATTGATGCATTGTATTTGAGCCATTTATTTTAACAGCACCACAAAAAGGTGTCTATTCACACTTTTGCCTACTCCTGATTGCAGTGGTTCACCTTCTTGTATCAAAGAAAAGATGGACGGCCCCAACCCTCCTGGTGCATACGCACACCAAAAGAATGATTGCGATTCATTCAAAAACCTATATTTTCTAGTGAGGATAAAAAACAAATATATATACACAGCTTTCCTAATACTTTCTATATACATTCTTTTGGCTTTTGTATAAATTGACCACTAAACGTCAGAAAAGCCATCGGGATGTGGACCCTGAGTTGGGATCAACTGCCTTATCGCGCTGCTATGTAAAGCTCAAATTATAATAAAATTATAACAAATTATAGTCCTTATAAATTTCCCTTCAGGAAATTCATTTTAGTGAATGTAGATCTGCAGATCATCAGAAAGTGTTAAGGAGCAAAGGTATAGAAAAATTTAACATCGACCGCCATTTCTAAATAGCCCAAAATTTACTAGATAAACAGAAAATCACCTGAGTAAACAAAAGTAGCAATAATAATAACCACAAATTCTTTACACCTTTGTAGTCATGTGCACATCAGCAAATCCGCATTAAAAAAAACACGCCTGCAGCACTTGTACAAGACTTGTCTGAAGATTGTATGATTACAAACATGCCTGAGTCTGTCTGTGTCTGATTAGATCTCTCATCTCCAAAAAAATACAGCAAATCTCCAACATGGCCAGATCAGGAACACAGACAGAGGCTTAGATATCTGCGCCATAAAATAATCTTTTCCCTACGTACCCAGGTCCCTTGTGAGTCAGACTATGGTGAGACCTACTATTTACATAAGACACTTGTGTAAATAATGTAACCTCTGCTGTTCTCATACCTACCACTACAATGAGCTACCCTGACACACTGAAAACGATCCTCCGCTCGTGTACATTTTCCTGACACCATTTATTTCAAAAACAAACATAGGAACGGCAGAGGGAAAATCTGGCGGCTGTCTGCGACTCAATGTTCCAACGATGACAACAGCGGGCAGAAAGCTATAACTAATGGAAGCAGTACGTAGAGAGAATGAAAGTGTGGCCAAACAGCACAGCAAGTGTTTTGAGAATCACCCTCTCACCTGAGGAAAATCTGGAGCTCTTAATAGGTCCAGGGAGTCCAGGAAAGCTGAGAAACTTGTCTGGTATACATTTTTCACCTGTAAATACAATTAGAACATAGATGAGACGCGCTACGCACAGAGAAAAGGCCAAAGAAATGTGTACAAATAGGGTGGGGGCTCAGACCTCTTCTGCGTTACATTCGTTCTCTGTACACAAGGTTTTGAGAAGCTGCAAATCCACCTCTGGCTCCGGAGGTCGAGACTTGGCTTTGCTCTGGTTGCGACGGGACGTTCGTGTCGGAGGGCTCTGAACTTTGCTGATAACAGATTCTGATAGCAAAAAAAACAAACAAAAAAAACAACGCACATTTAAAAAGTTGAAAAAGTCAAAACAAAACATCCTTTCATGACACAGAATATCAGAGGCTGAGAGCCTGTTTTCATACAAAGAAAACATGCTATACTATGTAATACTATATCGTACAAGTTTAAAAATAAAAAATAAAAAATGGGTGAAATCACATTAGGTGTACAGCAACAAAAATGTGCAGTCCCATTCCAATGCTAGTCCTGTGCCGGATTTTATTAAATAAACTCTCTGACGTTACACTTTTCAGACTTCAAGAGCTGCACAATAAGAAGTCCTAAAAGCTGAACCACAGTGGTACACGGGCTGATACTGAGGCTTACCGTAGAGAGGCTGTAAAAGGTCTGGAGTGCAGCGCTTGATGCAGAACTCCAGCGTGCAAAGCAGCAGCTGAAACGATATGACCAGGTCATCCTCCATCTGCAAGGCCCTTCCTGCAGAAGGCAGAGACACAGCACATGGGAGGCACTGTTAAAAAACAGAGCTGTTAGGAACAACGCTTTCCAAGAAATTGAGGCTCTGCAGCCAAGAACGCAAGGGGGAAGGAGAGATGGAAAGAAGATGATGGAGGAGAATGAAAACCACTCCATCAAGTGCAGTAATGGCTTGAGCATTATTGGTGTTTGTTGTAACCCACCCTTAGCTAAAAGAAACATTGTCCAGCAGCTCCGAATGGTCTCCCTCTGCCTGAGAGAAGAGACAGTGAATCGTTTAATCGTGCACCCGTATCACACGCTTAAAAAACTTTGAAGCCATGAAGATACTGCAAGTGCAGTTTTCTCATGTTGCAGAACATTCTCTGACTTACTCGCCATCAGAAGCCAAAGCAAAGATGTTTTTGCATGTTCTGAAACAAAGCAAACACGGTTATCAATTACTGTTTTGCCACAAACAGCTTTGTATGCATCAAGCACAGGTACTTTTTCTACGTGTTTTTACTCACTTCTCAAACCTCTGGTACAGAGCCAGCGTCACATCATACTTCTTCTCCAAACGTGTTAGTGCTGAATTCACCTTAGTGCTTATGGTATCCAAGTTTACATCCAGCTTCCTCACCAGAGTCAAAAACTGTTTCACACTACAAAAAAAAAAAATCAAAAAAAGCACAAAATTGTATTAGGGGCTAAAAAAAAAAAAAAACACCAGTAACATTGGGATATAATTGTAAAACCACACCAATGGTTCAGAAATAATAAAAAAAAAATAGTGTAATGGAACAGTATGGTAATGTTTATTTAAATAATTGATGTTAAAATTCATATTGATGGCAGTACAAGAGTCTAAGTGTATTTGCCAATTAACAAAAAGAAGCATTAAGCATGGCTGGTACTTACTTTAGATTGACTGCTTTCAGAAGCTGAGTTAATGTGAAACAGGCAGCGTCCATGTCTGTCACTGACACAAACAGACAAGCCCCCCAAAGCCTTTTCTGGGTGTCCTGAAATGAAATGTTTAAAACTTACAAATACAACAAGATGCTTTTTAATCCCTGTCCTCTAACAACCTATTGGGGGAACATGAATATTATCATGACAACCAACCAAAAACAAAACTGGCTATCTTTGACACTGAACTGATGATACACTTAAGTTTCTAATTAAAAACAGCAGAAAAGCCATAATTACCTTAATTTTAGTCCATTTACAACACGCCGAGGACACCGTGCATACACATTGAGCTGCTTCAGATTGTTATAAACTGGAAATTAAGTCCTGTGACAGTACGCTGAACCCCAGAATCTGTGCCCGAAGAATTTCAACATCGCAAACAATTTTCAAAAGATTTTAAATGGACAGAGATGCAACATGTTTGCACATTTACATCCTCTGGTGCTTGTGTGTGTGTGTGTGTGTGTGTGTGTGTGTGTGTGTGTGTGTGTGTGTGTGTAAGTCAAAACATTTGATATACTGCTTGGGGAACTGAAGAGACAACCGATTGTGTGCAATGAAGGATTGGGAAAATAAATGAATACTGTCCATGAAATTACAAGCAAAAAATAATTAAAAATTAGGAAATTTTCATTCTTGAGCACCACTGAAAACAACAGTGTGTGTTTGGGCCGAATAATGACAGATCTGCCGGGTTATGATGAACCATGCTTGTCTGCTCGCGCTTCACCAGGGTGGAAATTTAACTTATCTTTGAGTGTCTATTTCTGATTCTGTACTCAGCTACTGTTTGGAAGGAAAACAAATTTACAGTCCAAATGTTTTATTTCCTAATTACTGTCATTCCTTAAGTTTAATTGGAACATTATTCCTTTGCTTGGCTTATTTTAGCATCAGACATAGACGGTTAAGACCCAGATGGTACAAGGGCTATTTTACTCTGACCAAACGTTAAATGAGCAATAGAATCAAATACAAATCTACTTAAAAAAAAACAAAAAAACAGCATTGTGCTAAAGTTTGAGGCCATCACCAGCTTTGTGGTTTTAGTAAAGTGTTAATGACCATCCATATTTATTTTTCAGTCTCTTTAATAAGAAACAACCAGGAAATATGTACACAAGATTAGGACTCCGTGCAGGTTTTCTTCAGTAATCCTGTTACTATATCACACTTCTTTCAACACATCCCACAGTACTTGTTTAGATTCAAACAGTCATATTTCTTTTTCTGTCCCGGTGGTCCCATACTGCCTCTCTCTATTCAGGTCTGGAGTCTTATATCTTTTTACCCTGTTCCCCTTCTGAAAAAGTGATTTCTTGGCTGCTACCATTCCTG
>KV751332.1:3592805-3610824 GCA_001698575.1 Mola mola | reverse complement strand
AAAAGGAACTCTGTGAAGCATCTCATCGGATTGTGGAAGTTCTTGGCCTTCCACTCTATTTTTGTTTTTGACCTCTCCTGACTCTTCACATTTCTTTTAAACAGCTTGAATCTCACATCTTGGATATGCAGTTGGTTTGCTGATTTCCCTTTGAGGGGGAAATCAGAGAAATTCCTATTTTATATCTCTATTTGGCATTTTGAATGAAATGTCTTGATGGCCTTATATAATAGCAAGATTCAAGCAACTAAACCCGTTTGAGATGTGTATGTAATGCTCAACAAACTAAAAAAAGAAGAAAAGAAACCCCCCGCTCAAATAGTCAGTAAGAAGCTTTTAACGTGCGCTGACTAAACCTGGTGTAATACACAAAAAGATTAATGCAGGATATCACACCTCATCTGCCAAAAAGAGTTCAAGACAAGCTGAGTGTTAAGGGGAGAAATAAATGTGGTTTTGACAACTTGGCAACAACAACAACTAACACTTTTGCCCAAAACTGCATCTACAGTACTGTAGATCTGCTGTATATATAAATACATACAGTGACTTCATCCATGGAGTCTTGAATAGTTTTCCACAGCGTCCAGCCATGCTCACACACCAGGTCTGTCACTCGAAGGCTCTTACACAGGGTCACAAACTCGGTATCCTTGTCTCTGTGTCTAGAAGATGGAGGAGGGAGGACAGGACCCGAGTCAACATCAGAAATGGCAGCACAGATGACAGCAGCCTCCCAGAGCAGGACTTCCCTGTCTCTCACCGTTAGCTCAATGGTGTCCAACGGAGGGTTAACGCCGGGTAACAGCGTTACTCCGCGAACTACATGGGTATGGGATAAGTTTAGTTATATTGAATTAAAAAGTGTTAAAGTAAAGTGGTGTTAGCTATAAATGCGGACCAGCCTTCGTCTTAGGCAGTTAACTGGTCCGTCTGGTCATTAGTCACCCGAGCTGGCTAGCGAGGGTAAAATACCGGCACATACTAGCTAAACATTAGACTAAGGGTAAATATTTTTCAATGAGAAACCAACAGGTTAGCTGCCTGCTGATACACTATGGAGACCTGGAAAAAAAGGGAACACGACTTCTCTTACTTTTTAAAGGATAACTCTGGATTCTCCTTGTCCGGAGAGACACTTTCAGCACTGGGCTTCTGCTCCTTGTTCTGCGACGCCACCGTGTTGCGCTTTTTAGGCGACATTGTGCTGTCGAGTTCAACGTACCTAGCAAGCAAGTATGATTATTAAAATTAAAAAAAAATATTTTCGAGGCAGTAAATTCGGCTCAGTGAATTTAAAGCCCCCTGCACGAGTTCCGTGGCAACACAACCCGAACTTCCTGAAACTGGGGTTGAGCGGGTGCTCGATTTGTATCACCACAGCGCGCCGCGGAATTCGCGCGCCGCGGGTGTCGCAACTTTGAGCTGTCCCGAACGTCCAGAATCCAAACCAACGGACATCATAGCCGGTTCACTATACGATTGGCACTAGCATTAAATGGCAGCTCTATATCTTTCTATATATGTAAAGCTTTATGTAACGATAAGCTAGCGCAGTGAACGTTCACCGGAGTCACGTGACACACCAGAAACGAACTAACCCAAATTCTTGAGAAGAAAACGCGGGAAAATACATACGCAACATCCGCTTGTTAGCATTTATCCCGCCACCCAGACCGCTTAGAATGGGCTATTTACTGCGTGCTGTTGTCGAGGGATATAAGTAGGGCTCAGCGTTTAGGGGGTTAGATCCAGTTATTATATAGTTATTACAACTAGTCGTAAGTACACGTGTATTCAGTTACACCATTTACAGATTCTAAGTCTTTTTTTTAAAACTATATTGTTTTAACTGTCACTTGTTTTTAAACGTTAAATGTTAGTACGTGCTGATGTTGACTCCCACTTCAACCATTTCAGCATCTCGTAATGTAAACCCAAATCATCTGTATTTAGTGGACGATCCAGTGCAGTTACTATATTTTATATTACTGTGCATCACAGTGGTGTTTTTAACGGTATAATAGACACGTCAAATATCAGGCACCATCTTCTTGGTTCAAACACTGCCCTCTTGTGGCTGAACAGTAACATTCCAACTCTCGGGGTAAGCCTGTTAAAGGAAAGACACAATTGGAGAAAAATGTGCAGCGGTTAGCACTGTCGCCTCACAGCAAGAAGGTCCTAGGTTCGATTCTGGGTCAGGGCGTTTCTGTGGGGAGTTTGCATGTTCTCCCTGTGCCTGCGTGGGTTTTCTCTGGGTACTCTGGCTTCCTCCCACAGTCCAAAAACATGCAAAACTGGGGGTTAGTAGGTTAATTGGTCACTCTAAATTGCCCGTAGGTGTGAATGTGAGTGTGGATGGTTGTTTGTCTGTATGTGTCAGCCCTGCGATGAACTGGCGACTTGTCCAGGGTGTACCCCGCCTTCGCCCGAAGATGCTGAGATAGGCTCCAGCCCCCCGACCCCTAACAGGATAAGCGGTAGAAGATGGATGGATGGTGTGAGAATTTTACTTAGACAACCTTGAATGCTCAGAAATTTCTCTGAACACGGTAATTTTGAATGTCTACTTTTTAATATTTGCCTGTCACCTATGATGTATGTTAACACTGTGACTCTATATGAACCTCCTCCTTGCAGAGTGCCTTTCATTCATGATTTCGATGATTTGTTGAAACTGTTAAATTAACATGGCGAAACCATTTTAGTTGCAGATACCAACATGAACTTGGCTAGACAAAGACAACAGGGGAAACTTAAAAGAATTGCATCGAAAGATAAATTACATCAAACGACAGAACTCACACAAACTAATAAAATAAATTTCACATATTATTTCGATAGCTGCAATGTTGGTGTAGACTTGGGCCCTGGCCAGAGGTTTAAGAAACAGTCTCTTTTTTCCTCCATTTAAAATATTTCCCATTTGTTGGTGTTATGATCACCACCAAATTGAAAAGTAGCCTATTGTCCAGGGAACACAATATATGTCAATATGAATGAATGAATGAATAATTATATATTGATAGTATATATAATTGTTGAGGAAATGGAAACTCAAACTAAAATATTTAATAATTTTGTGCAGCATAATACAAGAGAATGGCATGACAATGTGCAAATGCAAAAAGATTAGTCAAAATGAGAGAAATTTTATGATAGCTTATGTATTGATCCAGCTTAAGGCTTTGAAAGGGAAAGCCTATTTGTCAAAGGAAAGAGTTTAAAACTGTAGACATTTTCAATCTGGCAGGTTTCTTCTATCTGTCACCATCTTATTTGCAAGAATACACAACAGGAAGCACAAACTGCGCTCTTAACAGGCTTATGTAAACAGCCTGAAAACAGAGAATTTTTATCAGTTACCCCAAATCAAAAAATGAAGACACATCTCCTACAGTACTCTTTCTGAGAAGTGCAACGGGTATGGCTGGCAAATGCTTTATTTGTCTGGTTAATCTATTTTCATCAGCCACTTTCCTTATCTCGTGATAAACACATTCATTCATGTGGATCAGGTCTATTTGTGAACAGCGTCACTCAGCAGGCCCCTCAAATCAGAGCCTCACAGAGAAAGCACATTTAGTGGATAAGTGCGTTTCCCTACTTGGGATAACAAAGGATTATTAAAGTCAAGTTCCAGTAGCCTTTCAAAGCTAAAAAAAAAAGAGCTACAAGTGTAGTTTGCGTTTAAACAAGCCTGTCTACAATACAATTCATGGGGGATGAATTTGAAATGCACACAAAACATCCGACTTTCTACCTCCGCAAGAACAACGGTTCATTTGGCAAGTTTTGTTTAGATTATTTATCCTAGCAATAATTCCACCGATCACTTGTTTTCTAAAAAGGATTCCAAGTAATCTTCAGTGTGACTGAGTTGGCAACACCATTTAGTCTGTCCTGCTGACGATTTGAGGTCACCTCTGCAGGTCCGTCAGTGGTTGTTGAAGGTAACAGAAGAGTCAATGCATTTTTTTTTTTTTTTCCCCATTGTACATGAGAAATAAAATCTTGTCCCTAAGCCACAGTTGAAAATAAATATGCTCAGCCAGCCGTCATGCTGCAAGATCAACATTCACTCTTCTGGTCTTCAATTTCATTTTAAAAAAACAAATTTTCTACACCCTGTAAAAAGAAGTTTAAAAACAATACAATCGAAACATACATGAAAGCATAAATATAACCATAAATCTACACTGCCCTGCAGGACACACAGTCTGGCCACCAGAGCCTCGCTGGTAGGAATACACTTAAAATTAAATCCTCTTCTCTTCCTCTCGACGTCATGATTTGCTCATCACTTCTCTCTCCGTGCGGTCACGCTTGGCTTCCCACCTCCCACGTCATCGCGGTGAAGTCCATGTCTGTGAGATTGACCGTGAACGGAGCCTCCACTCTCTCCGGTTCCATGTGTTCGTGCACCTGCGCGCTGCTGTTTGTGTTGTTTACCCTCCAGGAGTTCAGAGGTCGAATTGTTTTCTGGAAACGCTGCAACAAAAGAAAAGAGGAAGCAGAGGGCAGCGGTGAATGCTCCTGTGCAGTTAGAGGTGTAACCAGACCTCGCAGTGGTGATACTGACTTCTTTCAGCGTTCCAGTTTCCTTGCTGATGGCCACAATGGCCCAGATGAGGATCTGCAGGCAGCAGGTCGCGCCTATGCACACACCCAGCGCTTTGCCCCACCGCGGATACACGTAGGAGCCGTAGTGGAGTGGCGTGTTGTACATCTCCATGAAGAGAAAGGTCAGGATGAACTAGAGCCGCAAATGGGTGAGTGGTGACAGAGTGAGCAGTTTGATCCAAATAAAGAGCCAACAGAGGAAGAGAGGTACAACAACAAAACGACAGGGGGAACTCAGATCAAGTGTCAGTTTCTCCTCTTGAATTATACATAACTGAAGCAGTGAACGTTTCGGCACAGCTTGCTGCCTTTCAAAGCCGTGAGGACATTTAGGTTCCCTCGATAGGGCTTTTTGTACCAGTTGGAAACTGAGTTTCCATCTTTGTTTCAGATTACGAACTCGACCGACAATGTGATATTTTTAACACTAGTACACGGCAAGTCTTAGCTCTCCTCAAGTTACCCTCCGAATTTATGGGCAACTATACATCACAGTAAAAAGGTTCCATCACATGTGTATAGTTCTATGGTAATTCTGCTTCAGGTGACAGAGAAGGCAGAAAAACGGACTGATGTATGATTGATTTGTGCAACTGATCCATACTGACAATAATGTAATTCTACAATTTTATCATTTGAGCCTTAGATTAGCAACAGGGTCCCCAGTTGGACGTTGATTTCAAAATCAACAAAGTTTAGCAAAACTACATAAATCTAGAAATCTTACAACTAAACTAAGAAATCCAGTCATTAAATAGTGACTCATAAATTAATTTCCTTTCACAAAGAACACATTATGCCAACTCATAGACCATTTAAAAATAAATACTTCTGAACAACTCACCATTCTCCTGCACCAAACACTGAACATACCTCAGGAAATATGTTGTTTTACTCTGATAAACGGGCAAAATCTGCCCAATTTCACACTTTGCTGTTATTTTTAAGTGCAGATAAAAACGCACAGTTCTTACATTCCAAAAAAAAAAAAAGGACCTTCAAGTGTCATAAAATCTATTAAAACTTCATGTGCATTCAGATTGTCTGCATTATATCAGATAAGACAACAGTTAATGATATGCATTCATAAAAGTTCCATAGATGTTCACAAAAAGATGTCATGATAATTACAATAACGAATGCTGATGTCCTGCATTTCCTTATGACAAATATTGTGTTTACTGACCAGCAGAAGAAAGGGAGTGCAGAAAACCCAGCATGCCTTGAAGTAGAGCACCACTTTGCTGCACCACGGTGGGCAGTGACAGATCATGTCAATGATGTCCTGACAAAACTGGTTGATTCCTGACGGAGGAGTTCATCGAGAAGTGCATATTAGGAACAAGGAAGGTACAGAACAGCGATCTGTAGCAGTTGAAAACTTCTGAGTAGATTTCACAACAGTATTTCCTATTAAACAAGTTGTTAATCACAGCACGACTTAAGGAACGAAGTTGTGTGAATGAATGAAAGGTGCTAAGTAGAATACCATAGAAGAAGGAGATGCCAATGCACATGAAGAGGGTGATGATGATGAGGCCGAAACTAGTGCTGAAGGAGTCAATGAGTGTGAACCAGTAAATCCCACCCTATGAGGACACGGGAGGCACGGTGAATCATGTGATCACAGGGCAGCAACGTTTCGTACAGACACCTCGCTTGTTTGCCGCGGGCCGTTAAGCACACTCACATCAGTCACCAACAGCAGACCCATCAGGTAGAAGCAGAAGCACAGAGCGCCCAGGAACAAGGACTTGTGCAGGGTGTTCATCCTGAGGTGCGGGAACTCATCCAGCACGGCTGTGGTGATGCCCTCCATGTTGCCAAACTGCGGAGCAGACACAGCAGAAGGTGTCTGTGCATGTTCACTCCTCCTCATATCTTTGTGTGGCGTGTATGACCTTACCAGCGTATCGATCCCCAGCATGAACAGCATTAGAAAGAACATAATGGACCAGAAAACCGAGCCTGGCAGCAGAGCCAGGGCTTCTGGGTAAGCAACGAAGGCCAAACCAGGACCTGAGGCAACAAAAGAATACATCAATATGTGTTGATTTAAGTCATCTGTTCAAAGAAACTGCTGTTGTTAAAATCAATTTGGAGGAAGAAATTCATACGCAAAAAAAAAAAAATTTTTAGTGGCACAAAAAATGTGTTCTAAATGTGATTTTTAATAAGAGGATGTCAGAGTGAAAAGATGTTTAGAAACCGACTATATTTTTGTATTGGATTCAAGAGGAGCCACTGAAGATGGTGAATACCTGTATCTGCCACCTCTCTGACAGGCACCCCCTTCCTCCATGCCATGTGACCCAGGATTGAGAATATCGCAAATCCTGCAAAGAAGCTGGTGCTGCAGTTTCCAATGGTGATAACCAACGTGTCCCTGAAATCATAAGAACCCCCACTTAATAAAAAAAACCCACACCCATCATGGGTGGAAACCACAGAACAAATGGGACGGCTGAGCCCAAAGTAACCTGATGACGTTGTTGTCAAACTTATTGTAAGAGGCCATGGAAAGCAGCCCACCAACGCCTATTCCTAATGAGTAGAAGATCTGTGAGGCTGCGTCGCTCCACACCTGCAATGGATCAGACAGACACGTGATGCGAATGACGAACACGTCGACTCTCATTTTTAAAGTAACATCCGAGAACAGAAAATAAATACGACAAAAATGGACACAGTACGACGCCACTTCCTCTCATTGTACAAAAATGAAGACAAATATCCAGGACAAGGGCACTGACGTCAGCTGGATTAGCGTCTGCACAGTTACAACAGGGCAGCAGCCGCAGCATCAGATTCCAACCCGTCCAATCGCAATGAGAGCACAGCTGTGCATTATGCCGTTTCATCCCCTTTTTATGGCATCAGAATACTAATTAAAACCAAACTGATTAGAAAAAGAACACTAGAACATACATCAGTATGATAAAAACTACATTAGAGGACAGAAACCATTTATATTTGATGTGTCCTTTGAGTTTTAGTTTGATCCAATTCTGAGCTAAAATAATACAGGAGGATGGGGTTTATAACCTGTACTGCAATCTACCATTAGAGGGCGATCAAGATGCTTAATTTTCACTCATGTGGCGCCAATCGTTATCCTGTCCAGAGTTTATGGGACAGACTCTTTAGCCTCACCAGTCCGCCACCAGTACCTGTGCATTAGCTAACCGGCCCCAGTCGGGGGTGAGGTAGAAAGCGACCCCCTGAAGAGAGCCCTCCAGTGTGGCCCCTCTGATGATCAAAACGATGAGCACAAAGTACGGGAAAGTAGCTGTCACATACACCACCTGAAGACACAGAGAGCACGTTAGGCCGACAAGATACGGCCGCTGTTTTTGTGGGAGCAGACAATGACAACTCTGTCAGGAGGTTCACCTTGCCGGAGCTGCGGATGCCCTTGAGCATACACAGGAAGATGACGATCCAGGCAGCCAGGAGGCACAGGGCCAGGGGCCAGCGGACAGGGCCTGGGTCATGTAGGCCCTCGCTGTTAACCACACCCAGCACACGCTCGCTACGACGCACACAATTCAAAGACTTAAGAAAACAGGACCACACCCGCCGACGCCACCATCACACTGACAGAACAAGAGCGAGGCGTTCAAATATTTCCTTGTTCACTGTTTGGTGTTATTACGACTGGAAGCCACAGAGGAGGCACAAAAATAACGTCAGTAACATGCTTCTTGAAGCCTGTGTTGTAATTCACACTTACGCAATTCAAGATTCTCTATGAGCTTTCACTGTATAATGTGCACACTGCAGTACCAGTCAAAGGGCATTATATATTATATATAGGATCACAATTACTACCATTTTGACTGTCAAATACTGCAAATGCTTAGAATTGCTTCATCCATTTGCCATAGAATGTTACAAGTACAATTTTCAGGCATTCGTACTTGTACTTCTTGGTACTACAAAATTCTACCTCACATTACATCCGAGTCACAGATTATGCTAATCAGAACATTTTTAAAAATTGGCTCTGATAATTATAAAATTAATAAATATTTGACTTATAGTAAACAGCATAGATCATGGGGGTGGGAAAAAAAATTGTTTTGTGTAAGTATCGCAATCTTTTACGGGAACAATTTTGAAAACTTTGATTTTTCTCCACAAAATCGATGACTAGAGTTCAGTACGCTAGGGAATATTAACTGTTAACTAACTATTATTACTATCTATACTGACTATTTTATAACAGATAACCTACAGACTATTGGAATTTCTCAACGTGATTATCGTCTGGGTACTTTTTAGAAGACCACTCCTCACATATTTCAGCAAAAACAGTTAGGATAAAAGTCAAAATGCTTAAAGAAATTCATTATAAAGTGCATCGTCCCATGTACCATTGGTCCATGCTGAGCATGTTTGGTCAGCATGAGGGCACCACGGCTTTGGCGGGAGCAGCCTCTGTTGTTAAGGTCAACAAACAGTGTGATCTACATGCTGAAACTTTGCTTCAGTCTAACCAGAATCCGACTGCTTGTGCACAACGTTGTACAACTTTTCATGCCCAATCCACTCAGAGAACCGAGGAGAGTATCAGACATATTTCACAACACTACAATATAGCCAGCGCCTAAAAAAAAAACGCTCATTAGGTGTTTTCCGGTACAGTTTATTCTATTTCCAGATGTCATAAAAGGAGTTTTTGAAACATCTCTGACAAATAAACACTTACTCTGAAGTGTCCAGGCTTTGTGTGTGTTTGTGTTCACAAAAAGGCCAGCGTAACGGTCTATTTGCACAGGATTTGTGTTCAAAGAGAGCCGAATGATTCAAGCAGAGACACACTTACTTCCAGAAAATCTCCGTGGGGCTCAGGACTCGACCAGTGGAGCCATTTCCAGCTGTGCCGTTGCCACAGAGACCTGCGTTGGCTACAGCCTCACAAGACCAGGGGAGCGGACTCTGGAACGAGCTGCCCAGGTAGTAAAACGTCCAAGCTATGATTACATTGTAGTAGAGACACACCAGTGTGGACACACACAGCATTCCGATGCCAATACCTGCCAGAGAGACGGAAAGTGACACCAGCTGGATCAGGTTAACAGATGAAGTAGAGATTCTACTGTGTTGCAAAAGCAGCGTGTTGCAAACACGTTACTGACGGCATTCCAGGCACATAACGTTGCGTTTGTCAACAACAAAACTGTTTCCATTTCCTTTTGTGATATGTGACAGAGCCACTTGTCATAGAGTCCTCATTCAGCCTGCTGCTGGGATTTTCACTTTAAACTAAATTAGACATATGACAGAACCTGCTTTTCTTGCTCTGTGTTGTCGTTTGAGATTTCTTCATCCGATCGTTTTACATAGCAGAGGTCTGACGACTTTTATGGATGACATGCGCCGGCGTTTATACGTGATGTGGGAGAGTTAAAAAACAAAAACAAATGCCAGCCGCTTCGTTTCCTGCAATATAATGCTGCCTCATGCTTACGTAAGTTACGTGTTATTGTTCAAAATGGACACTCTAGATTTGCTTAATGCGATACTAGATTTTTTAAATTCTAACACTGAACAACTAATTACAATTATTATCCAAAACACATTTTGAAGGTGCGTAATTACTGTGGTGACAGATAACTCAGGAGGGCATTACCTTTAAGCAGAGGGCAGCATTTCCACACGGTGATGTATGAAGTAGGGGATGAGAAACACGCCTGTGAAGATTAGAAATGCGGCACCATGAGGAGGGTTGGCGTCTAGTGAGGAAACATCCAGTGTGATTATGTGCAGGTTAGACGGCCTGCAGAGGCAGGTTAACCTACACGGCCTCAGCTTCACAGACAGATGTTATTCAGCTTTACAGTGTACTCAAGCTCAGACATGTTTGATTCCAGATGGATATCCGCAGCAAGAGAGTCTGGTTTACAAAGGAACACCTTCAGCCTAGTGTGCAATAAGGGAAAACTCGGTCTCTGCTTACAGGATTAATAATTGCTTTGTGAGAGCTTCCAGGACTATGGGCGGCTGTGGCGTGATTAGAAGTATAGTGCACACCCAAGGGCAGGGAGAAGAGTGCTTCATACCCAAGTAGGTGCGACAAATGTTTACAGACTTTTACATCAGCATTTACAGCTTTTGAGCTTTCAGAGGGCAGGGAACATTCATAGGGACTCACCTCCTCCGTTACGATAACAGAGGTATGGGAACCGCCAAACGTTCCCTAGTCCCACGCAGTATCCAATACAGGAGAGCAGGAACTCATACTTGCCCCCCCACTGCTCCCTCGGGACGACTGGGGTCGGCGTGGGCACCGGGCCCAGGGACTCAAACTGCGGCTGTGGCGCAAGCGTAGCTGTTGGGCTGTGGCCATTTTGAGTGACAGTGTGCCCGTTTAAATGCACTGAATTCTAAATTTAGAAGTGAAAAAACAATCAGGGAGTCAAGTGGTTTAATAGAGAAGCCGAGTTTCTTTGCAGCTGTAATTCAAGCATGAAAAATACATAATTAAATAAAGGACAAACACCGAACAGAGGCCTAAAGGTATTAGAGGTGTTAATTTATTGTGTTAAGTTTATCCTCTCAGTATGAGGTTTTAAAACCACTACGTGGACTTCCTCGTCCTTTCTGCAGGTCATCCTTCTCTGAACAGAGAGTAAGTATTTCTTCCTTCAGGAGGAAGTCCGAGTAAGGTGGACTTCTGCTTTGAGTATGAATAATTCAATAACAGAAATAACAGAAATACAATACGCAACAATCAACAAAATGCACAAGAATCGACACTGTGATATTGTTCTTTTTACGGTGATACATGCTGCAATATGAGAAAATGCAGGAAATTTCACCAGATACATGTACAGGTATACAGTTATATATGTATATTTGGATTTTTTCTTTTTCTTTTTCTACTTTAGAAAATAAACTCTGTCAGAATACGTGCTTAAGCCCCTCCTCCACTTTCTGTTTTACATTTTTGACTCTGACAGCAGCATAAATTCAGGAGAGAAAAGGTGTGTTTGGGGAATTTGGGAAATATTATGAAAAAAAAAAAACACTCTCAATAAACTTTACAAAAATATTTGTGTGCATCCGCTGTGTTGTATTTACATGTAATCTACCATTTCTGATGATGTTGAAATAAACGCTTGAAGTAAAAATGACTCTTCTTACAGAACAGTCATGGAAAATGAGAAAAACACAACTTTTCTTTCTGTATGGAACTGCCAATGAGAGTGTAGCATGACATGTTTAACCTCGCCTTATTTACACATTGTGACTCCCACAACGTGACTATTGCACACAATAATTTAATATAATTATATATTGTGCAGCACAACTGATAATCAATTAATAATGGCAGCGCTCGAAAAACAGAAAACCGTCACATTTGAGTAACTTAAACTAGCTCATATTTAGGACTTTCTCCTAATAAATATAAGCAAGCAGGTATTGTGGATTACTTTTCACTCACTAATTGATTCATCAGCTTGTCTTATTGCTGTAAAAGTCTAAGTGATTCCATTTACATTCAATCACTTTATAGAAAATAAGACAACTGTTATTTAAATAAAGAGAGAGCTTGGAGTGTTGGAGAGAAATGCATGACACTGACACTGTAGTGAGTTTGTGCAGTCAACAGTGGATCCTAATGGAAACCCGCCGCCGACTTGCCCTGATAATGTTGGATAATTGATTAAGTAACAGCACCGGGCCCTGGTGTGCGTCTGCAGAGGACACACACACACACACACACACACACACACGACCTGGGTCCATCCAGCGAGGCTCGGGTTGTGTCGCCGCTCGGTGTTTCCGTGTAAGCGGAAGGTGAGCACAATGTGGCCGGACAGGTTAGACCGCCGCCCGTCGCGCCACTCCGCCCCTCCAGGGGTCCCACACTGTTTTCCCGTGTATTAAACCCACACAGAGATAAAATGAGAGTGTTTGCTGTGGACACAACGGTGAAAAGCCCGTACAACAACATCAACCCGCCGCTCGTACCTGCGCTGTGGTCGCGCCGGCTGCCGCTTTGCCGCTTTCGTCCTGCATTTCGCCGCGGCGAGCGTCCTCTTTCACTGCGCCGTTTCCCCCTCGTACGTCCGCATCTTACCGAGTCCCACCGAGTCCACCGAGTCCCTTCGCGAGTCCACCGTGTTACCAGCTGCGTCAAGTGTCTCGGAAACAAGCCGGGAGTCCCGGCGCCTCCTCCTCACCTGCTCTGTTGTGCGTGAGCTGCGGGCCCTGCGGGGCGGAGTCACAGCGAACTGTGGAGGAAACGTCGAGTTACTGCGACAAGAATAGCGACGAACACGTCCTCGGCACCTCCATCGTGTGTCGGCCAGCTCAATGAGAACCGCAGAGGCCCTTGCATGGAGGACAAACGAGAACAAAAGCGAATTGTTCCAAACAAGTGTTGTGAATGTATGAAATATGTGACCAAATGGTGCAGAAGGTACACTGAGGTCACAACTAAGGGTGCACCATGTTTGTTTATCTGGGCCAACGCATTTAAAAATAAAGAGTTTGGAGGATGACGGATACCGATACAGGCACAATTTTGTATCAAAGAATTAAAGAAATCTCCTGCATAAAAAATGAAATGGCACATAAATGATGTGTGTGAAACCTAGCGACACCGCATAGACATGTTGGAGTTCAAAATGTGTTTTTTCATCTCTAAAGCTGCAGTCGGTTGGAGGACAGCAGATCTAGCCTGTGCATAATTAATAAACACACAAGATTATTATCTGATTTTTTTATTATTATGCCTTTTATTAGTAGCAGGTTTTTTGTTTGTTTTTTTTACACTAACTCTAACCAGTAACAACAGCACGATGACCATTTTCTGTTTGATATTCTTCACACTGTCACAGAAAATTTGAAATTCTCAAATCTCAAAGCGTCTCAAAGAACTAGCAAAGAGTGGAATGGGGATTTTTTTCGTAGTAATTTGATTCAAAAAGTTAAACTTTATTATATTCTAATTCATTACACATGAAATGAAATAAGTCAAGCCCCCTTTTGTTTTATTTTGATGATCATGGCTTACACGGTTACAGTGAAATATTCTAATGTTTTGGAGATGTTTTGATTTTTTTTTTTCAAATTTAAGATATCATTCTCAAAAATGAAAACAGCAAAATGCTTAAAACATTTTTATTCACATGTTATGAGTCTAGAATATCTTAAATATTCACTTTCTTTCCACTGATGAAAAATGAACATATTAACGGTAAAGTTTCTTTCCTTTCTTGCTGTTTGACTTGATACTGTGACGTTACAAGCTCAACTAGTTCCAAACTATTACAAGCGATCTTAGGTTACACTTATCATTTAACAGTCAGGCTCAGTTAGAACAGTGACTTCACTCTTACATTGTATTAAAAGGTTTTCATGGTTGAATTTTTGTCCCTGACAGTTCATGTTACCAAAACAAAACAGCATTTCATCTCTTGAGTTTGGGTGAGAAAGGAGGGGAATTGATATCACGTGGCTGCAAGGGAAACAAGAAATCCTATGTGTGAAATGAGAGAGAGAGGCAGGACCTGACTGCGCCTCTCAACCCAAATTTCTCAGGTCTGATATTTGCCATCAAATAGATTCACCACAAACACTGAGCTGCTCAGGAAATAATACATCAATACACACTGATGTATTGTAACTGTTAGTCTCGATGCTGTGATTTTCTTTCTCGGTTGGAACTCACAGACACTTTAATCCACATAAGCTCATGATGCCTCTCTAAATCCATCCAATCTGTTGCATGTCTATACTTAACAGCCTCACTCAACAGATCTGGGTCAATAGATGGTGTAGTGGAGCTACACAGTTGCTGATCGTGCGGAGCAAAATTAGCCAACCATAGTGGATATATATTTTAAAATTGTTTCGACTGAAGTCTCTGCACGGTTCTGTAGGATCCCGGTCCGGGCGACGTCCTCATGATGGAGGTCTGAGGTGGACTAAGGCGTAAATTGGATGAGAGCTTGAAGAATTGTGACGGTTTGAGGATTTTCCTTGGAAAATGGAGTTCCAAGAGGGAGCGAGGAGCGACTGGAGCCGGTATTTCTGCATTCAGCCGTCAGCAGGATTTGAAGACAGCTCTGTGAGGCTGGAGAGCAACTCAGACCCAGACCCATACTGCAGCATCTGGACGGACAGGGAGCAAGCAAGGGTCAGGAGGGGTAACAATCGGTCATTTGCCACGGATGCAAGAATGCGACTAGATAGTCTGAAGTCCAGTTACGGTTCCCCCCTGCCTGGATGTGGCACGGCCGGGCTGGTGGACAGCTACAAAGACGCCTGGGACAGTGAGGAGTCACAGGAAGAAGAGTCTGCCTTAGACTCAGTGGAGCTCCTAGACGTGGAGGATGACGTACAGGATGAAGAGAACTGGTAGGTGCCATCAGATCACCAAGACTTGTGCTGTGCTCTGCCTAACAACTAGAGCTGGAGTGACGTATGTTCCTAAGAAAATGTTCCTCACAGGTTGTATCAGACCCCAAAGAAGCAGGATCAGGCGTCGGATGAGAGAAGCAAGTCGGCTCTCGGCTGGTGTCGCCATGTCCTGGATCACCCCAGTCCTGGGATTGAGGCCGCATGCCGCTCACTGATAAACAGGCTGGATCAAAGTAATCAAACACTCACATGTATGATTAACGGAGGGTTTGTTTGTTTTTTTTTTAAAGGGACAGTTCACACCAAAACCATTCCTTATTTTGCTTTGGAAACATTTTAGAGCCTAAAAGACCAAGAAAGAGGGCTTAGGTTGAAAAATACCACAGTTTTCCTCTTGTTTCTCACACCTTGTCAAGTTTGAGCATGAACCTCTCAACCTGCGGAGGTGTGCTGCTCTCAGCCAGATCCGTGGTTATGATTTCTGGAAAGAGACGTTGCTGTTAAGACTTTAGAGGTATAAATTCACACCAAACCCATCCAGATAGTTAAAGGGCACTACAAGCCCGAGGAAAATAAAACATGTATTTTTGCAATTTCTATTTTTTTATGGGTTGAATTGCTTCTTTGGAGGGCGATTGATTTTGTGCCAATTCTCAGGTTCGAGCAGGCACTTCTACAGGTGTCCTGAAGTTTTCCATCTTACTGGCAATGTGTCTGTGGACTCATCCATGGACCAAACATCCGGCAGCATGACACACAACACCTCTGACAGTACAGGTAATATGATCATCTTCATTCAAAACACTTCAAAACCCCATTTTTAAGAGCAAATTAAACTTTACACACAGACAACCTTTATGCTCATCCATAAAAATGCCTTTGATATAGTTTAGCGGCACATTTTGCATCTGTTATTCTGCACAGACAGGACCGAGCTGAACCTCCCCAGTGTCTCCATTAGTTCAAGCTACAAGCTGCAGGACATCACAGATGTCCACTTTTTGGCTCGCCTACAGGAGGCCAGTGAGTATAAAGAGAGTGTTTGACCACGCGGTACACTCGCTGAAAGTTGGATCGTGATAACTTTGCTCCATTTTTTTCAGGTTTAAGACAGGATTATGATTGCACACCTTCCTTTGCTCCAAAGAGAGGCGCTGAGCCATCGTATTTTAGCACAACCGTTGACCGTGCTGATGACTTCACAGCCGGAAGTAAATTTGAGGGTTCATCTTCCCCTAGTCGGCAGCCTCGTCTGTCCACACTGAGCTCTTCACCATCACCATCACCATCACCAATAACTAAGCTGGGCTGCCAAAGTCCAAAAGTGTCCAGACTTCACCAGCAAGTTACCCAGTTTAAGCTGCTCAGACTGGCTCAGAATGAAGGTAGTCAGTGCGTGCACAGTTTTCTACGTGACTGGTATGCAGTTTTATTAAGAAGCGTGCGTTTTCTGAGGCCTCATTAAGTGTCACTGAGGAGCTATGGCCAACAGTTTCTGATTGTGTAAAGATTTGACTCTTTTTGAGAAACTTTGTTGAAATTTGATGTGAGAACTGGATAATGACTCCTGATGTGTTTTGCAGGAGCATCACCTGTCAGGACCAGGTCACCTCTGCGGACCAGCCTCCGCTCGCTTCAGGCTGTTCGGAACAGCCGCAGTTTAGAGACTGACGATTACCAACCTGCTGATGCACAAATCGCCTACCCCCCAATATCAGGTTTTGGATCTGATTCCTAACAGTAAAATACCCCACTAAAAATACCATACACCCCTATCTCTCCTTCAATGTGTCTAATTACTTTTTAAACATTTTGTTAACTTATATCTCAAATGAGTCTTCCATCGAGATGTATAAAAAATTGATTTCTTTTCAGGTACATCATCTGTCAGCTATTGGTCTCCTTCACTTTCTACAGCACACATTCAATCCACAGGTGCGACACAAACAGCGAGAGACTGCTCCACAGAGTGGACTCTCGCAGTGAAGAGGCTGCAGAGGTCTCAGTCTGCCAGCCCCTGCAGGATCCCTCACCCTGCAAAGGGACGCCTGTCTCTTCATGGACGTGTTTTTGCCTCGCCAGAGAGGTCGACCGCCATAGCTTGGGCCAGAAGATGAAAGATTACTATAATCACATGAAATTTAGACTGTGAAGGCATTTTTGTATGTATTAGAATCCTTTATGCGCTGTTAGATGAAGATTATAAAGAATGTGGCACACCTGACAGAAGCATCCTGTAAGGATGGATTTATATATGTTTTCATGCAGTAAAAACACAAAAATTGAATAAGTCACGAGGATAGAGAAATCTCCAGACATCTTTGCCTGTGCAGATAAATGCACTCATCTTAGAAAATAATGGAAGTGAAAAATAATCCTGGGTACAGTATGTGCTGTATTGAGCGCAGAGCTAACAGGCTGTTTTCTGCAGAGCTCTTGCACAGGAAGTGTGGAGGTGACAATGCATCATAGGCTATTACAATAACATGTCGGTGCGGTTTGCTACTGAAACCTAATGTCATTGGGGGTTTGTGTGCTACCCAGCCAGTGTATCACTCTTTGACCTTTAGTAAAATTCCCTGAAACTCACTGAAGAGCAGTCTCAGCACTTGACAGCTAATAACTTGCAGTTGCCTGTTGAGGCCAGTTTATAGATGTTTAAATAAAGCACAAGTCTATTTGATCCTCTCTGCTCTTTGTGCTTGAATGGAGCCCATTAACACTCTACATGCACAAAAAACCCAGTGTTTGAGGAAATACATCCTTGTGCATGTATGTCATGAGTTGGTGAGTTGTACTTGTTCAGATGTTCGTGCATGAGACACTGCGAAGCTAATAAGTTATTTCTCATCTCACAATGGATCTGGGGTCCCTGCAGAGTACATTTAATAGTGTGTATGCCTGAGTGTTGGAGTAACCTCATATTTTTAACATTTAGGAGTGAACTCTTTACAAATTCTGCATAAGACATATCCTTACTTATAACTGAGGAAAGAACGAGAGGACAAGAACAAAA
>KV751332.1:3577989-3592191 GCA_001698575.1 Mola mola | reverse complement strand
CTGACACATGCTATGAAACATAATGGTACACATGATTCAGAGAAATTTACAATGTGCTGTGTTGCACTGTGGGTACGGGAGGAAGCTATAAACATTTAACATAATTTACAATATAAGAGTGCACCCAGCATTTTCCTGAGAAATTTAACTTTCTCATTTTTTCAAAAGGACTCTAAACAAAGTTTTCTGGCATATAAAAAAAACAGAAACAAATTGAACTAGTTGTCAGAGTCCATGTCGCTGTCTCCCCCTACAGATCTGAACTCTTCGCTCTCCTCATCCTCGCTGAGCTGAACTTGGGAGAGTACAGCAGGGCCTCTCCTCCGTGCTTCCTCTTCTTCGTCTTCCTCCTCCTCCTCGCTGATGCCGTAGTCTCCGTTCGCCATGCTAGAGGTCTGCATCTGACTCCGACTCTCTGTTTCTTCATAGCTGCCATAGCTGAGGCAGTCGGCAGGTAGAGTAGCAAGTCAAACAAAACAAAAGGTGTTTAAAGTTAGACTTGGCAGGATTTTCATGCAGTCACACACCGTCTTGTGTCAAAGATGACACATCACTGATGTTTGATGTTTTAAAAACTCCCCCAGGCTGGTTACCTGACATTGCTGTCCTCCATGTGAGGTCCATCAGGCCCGTCCCCATCATATGACATCATGCTCTCGTCTTGCTCCATGCCCATGCGAGCCGTCTCTTGAGCTCTTCGTGGAGGAGGGGGTCGTACACCTACCTCTCTGTCAGAGTCGCTACCACTTTCTGACAGTTGTATGGCTGGAGAGGATACACAATGACAACATTATGAGCACATTAACGCTGACATTTCATATTTTACACAGTGAGGCAGGTGACCTTACAGGAGAATGGGTTGTCGCCCTCCTCTTCGCTGGCATCGTCCTCTCCATCTGACATGAGCAGGTCCTGGTACAGCACACTGGACTGGGCTGGGCGGTGCAAACCTCCATCCTCTTCTTCATCCTCCTCCTCTTCCTCCTGGTCATTCAATCGCCGGCGGAGACGCAACAACATCTCATCGTCATCTTCGTCCTCTAGATCTCCATCTGCGTCCTCAGCCTAAAAAGACAGGACAGGAATTACTCATAGAAATAAAAGTAAGAAAACAAAAGGTATGACAGTAAATACAATTCAAAGTCAAGAATAAGGACGACTAAAGTTCACAACTACTGAAATTAGGGGAAAGGAAAAAAAAACAATTTTTTTTTTTGTGGCACTTTCTTAAAGGTGGAGCTTGGTGTTAAAGGTAGAGCCTGTCACCATTATTGCAAAAATGTGTAATTGCGCTATTAACAAGCCAACCGCGGCGGATGGCATGTTACCGTCAATATTGCATGTAATGCCACCTCACGTTGAGATGGAAGCAGTGGAGAGTGCCCTGGTGGCCAAACTGAATGTTATATTAAGCCTATTGGAGCATGTGAAGTCACGGCAAACCACCCCTGCAGCTGCAACCATACCCAAAGGGTTCGAGCCACTATCAAACTCAATGGCTACCTCAAGGAGGACAGATAGAGTCTAACGCAGACCCACTAGGCTGGTGACGCGACAACCATAGCAGATCTGCTCAGCTCTCCCAAGTCACCTGCAAGTACATGTATATTTGTGCAACAAGCACACCATCTGAGTTTTTAAAGTGCCACAGGGAACATCGTCACTCCTCTGCGCTCCTCTCTAGAACCTCACAAGGTCAATCGGTTTTCCTCGCACCAAACAACATCATTAGAAACAAAGTATAAATATTAGAGACATACTTTACAGTATAGCACTATTTATCATATTAAGCACCTTGTAATTTGTCAGTTTTACGGTTCCTTTGAAAAAAATATAAGCACTTCTCTTTCCACTGTATTAAGATGTATTATTATTTAGCACATTAACCTGAGCAATCGTCTTCATTTATTGTTTCTTTATGTTTTTTTAATTACACTTGGAACATGTCTTTATTTTCTTAATGGAAAAATAGCATGGGTGTGGCACCATTGCTACCCAAGTTCTGAATTTCATTAAAGGAAAAATGTTTTAAAACTGCCATCATTCTTTTTTTTTTAATATATTTTAAAGATATGTAAGCGAGTGTAAGACGTAAGAAACATTGTATGGGTTTTAATTTTAAACCTAATCACTCTAGGATACTCTTTACAAAAAATTTGGGTGGGGTGCAATAATATTGAATTTCATGCTACTAAGCTCCACCCTTAATCACCGCAAGTAAAATTCTGTCACCACAATAGCTCTACTTAAAGGAGGGAGAGGGGAGCTTGGGTCAAAAATATTGCATAATATGAAAATGAAAGTGAAAGAGTTACTTGAACAATTATGTCCATTATACCAGTTTTAATATCAACTAATATTAACATAACATAAACATAGCACTTTAAGAACTCTCTCTCTTACAGGAGCAGGAGTCTTGGGTTTGCCATCATCTTCCTCCTCAAAGCCTTCAATGTCCACATCTGACTCTTCCTCTCCAGGTCTTCTGAGGTGCCGACCCTGAGATGCAAGATGATAAAATTTTGATGACACTCAAACATTGGTGGCAAGAAGCATAAAAAAACAACAACAACTGAGCATGTAGTGAAGCTGGGTGCTCTGACAATAGTCTGAGGAGAGGTTGGTGTGTGGTTGCAAGCCTTGTTTCTGTCTCTCTTCATACCTGCCCCCCTCTCTTCTCAGGAGCAACCATTAGAGGTCCCTCAGAGAAAAGGCTGCTGGGCTCTCTGGGCAGACTCCCTGAAGCCCCGCTGTCAAACAGATCAGCAGGCTGGCCAGCACCACAGAGAGCAGCCCACACAAAAATGGACGGACGGGACGAGATGGAAGGAGCAAAGGAAAAAACGTCATGGGAGAAAGGAGAGACTACAGTGAGGAAACTAGACTAAGGAAGTGAGAAGTGAGAGTCTGGAAAAGGAGAGTTAGTGCAGTGAACAAGCGAAGAAGTACAAAAGGGTGGAGGCACTACAAGGTGAAGTGAGGAGACTGCAGCACGTAGGAAAATTAAGACTACTTGGCGTGGCACATTATGAGCATCTAGAGGCCTTAATGTGCTATATCCAGATATACTATTGATACCTGACAAACTGCGGCTGCGCTCCTACCTGCGGTGTGTAAGGCCCAGGAGTCATCGGGTCCAGACACTCCAAGTCTGCTGCATCCAAAGCTGCTTCTTTAGCAGTAGAGATGTCCTTCTCCAATTGGGTCAAGTGCTCATCATACTAGCGGCACAAAAAACACGTGAATATCACAACACTAATGGATGTTTTCCTGCTCGAAAAAACTATTATTAGAAACCTAAATAAAATAGTTCAAATTTGATAACAAAGAGATAAACTTCTTTCTTAAGAAGTGTAAAACAAATTTTTAATGTCCTACTTATTGTATTTTTTTTTTAATAATTTCTACAAAAATAGGGTGTGTGAATTTATTTTAAAAAAATGTGCATTATTTTAAAAATCCCTTCACATTGCTCCCAGCATTGTTTCATGGCTGATCTGATTATTTCCTCTGACAAGAAGGTTATGTTTTGCTCTTTGTGAGTTTGGTTGTTTATTAGCAGTAGAGATGTGCCTGAACATTTTCAGTGGTGGTTCTCTCTTCCAATTATATTTTGGAGGAAATCCTTTAAAGGATTTTTTTTTTTTTTTTTTACACTAGGATTAAATAAATTAGGTTTTTATGTTTTTTAATAATGTTTTTGTAAATAACTTAGTAACTACTGCATATATTGACACAAATCCAAATCATACACATATGTTTTGAGTCTCAAGAAATTTAAATATCACACTAATGTTGGGTTGTATGCATTTTTTTGCAGGGGGATTAACAAATTGCAGGGATTGTTTAGCCTGGCAAGCAATTGCAATCGCCAGTTGGTTTTATACAATTTAGTGCCTATTCAGTCCCTCCCCTATGACTCAACATACCTCCGCCAACGTTTGCTTGCACACATTGACAATCTCCAGGGCTGTCTTGGTATAGGGACTTTCAGGACCTGTGGCAGTCACACAGAGAGTACTTCAGCTTCAAACATAATTAATGAACTACAGAAATCTGTTTTATAGGGATGACCTCAGAGGTAAGTGTAACAGTGATGATAACATATTTACCATTGTACTTGATACTGTTGGTGTGGATAAGACTAACATCTGAAAGGAACGCATCTCGGTTCTGGTATTTGTGTTTGGAGATGTTCTGTTGAATGACACAAATATACACACAGAACAATATTTCCTGGTAAATTTCTCAGAAATGTTGGTATTTTTTTTCTAGGTTGTCACCATATGTGACTCTCACCTTGCGAATATTCTCCAAATCCATGGGATTTACAATGACCTTGTAATAATCTGGCACAAACTTTTTGTTGACGGGATGGTGAAACGGCCATGACTGTAGTGAAAGGAGGAATTTAAGAATGGGAGACAGATCATTAATATTTTCTGCACATCAACTAACCAGCGCTCTCAAACTGATAGAGGTGACACAGTGATAAGAAGGAGGGGGGACTCACATCAGGAACCACCATCATTTTCTGCGTCACTATATTGTCGAGGATAAAAGAAAAGGCCACCTGGTCATCATCGTCCAGCAAGGGGTTAATGGCTTTCTCCAGCCTCACCAGCCTGTCCTCCTTCTGTACACATGCATTGTATTAAGGTAGAACAAAAAAGCATATGGATGTGATAGAAGACAAATATTACCATGGACACTAACCTCTTTCAGTTTAGCATCGCACAGGTCCAGCATGGACTGCGCTACCTGCGTTATTGGGTGTTTTGCACCTGGAACAAAAACAACAGTCATCTTAAAACTCTGAAACTCTTAATTTCAACTGAAATTCTAATTGAAACTGAATCGAGTCCGTTACCATTGTAGGTGGCGCTGTTTTTGACGATAACTTCCACCGCTTCACGGAACTCCTCCCTTGATGGGTACATTCGCTTACGTACATTCTCCCTCAGCGTCTGCAGGTCCATTGGCCGCGTGATGATCTTGTAGTAGTCCTTCACAACCTTGGCATTGACGGGTGTGTGGAAGGGATATGTCTGCACAGAAGAGGAGGTGGGTGAAGTTGAGACAGTTGCGCAGTTAAGGGAAGTTTGCTATTGAAACATTGAGGTTACTGAGAGTGTATCTGACGGATCTTACATTGGGATGATCCCGCATGTCATTGATGATGCTCTCGAGCACAGACGATAAGGTCACCATGGGGTCAGTGCGTCTGCGGTGAATGGCCTTGTGTGGCTTCTGCAAAAGCGTGTAAATCAGTAACTACAAAGACAAACAAAGTTTTAAAGTTTGTTTTAACGTATGTAAACCCCACAATGAGGTAGTCTTACATTGAGATAGTCACAGTGAACAGCGCTTCCAACCCGCCTCTTCTTCTTAGGAGGGAGCTGTTGCTTGGGGAACTTGAGCACTAAAGATTTTCTGCGCACCTCATCAGCACTGCAGGAGGAATGAAAATGTGAGGAACTGGAGGGGGATGAGGACGCAGCATAAACTGGTCCAACTGTGCCGCACATTCAACTTATTTTGAATGGTAGAAGAGAAGAAACAAGTACACTTTGCTACCTCTCAATGAGCTGTTTGCCAAGCACAATCTTGGTGCCTTCCACCTTGATCAGCTCCTCGTTGTCATTGTGGATGACTGTCTTTTCCAGTTCCTCCTCCTGCTCCTCTGTCATGGCAACAGGGTTAGAAGGTGGGGCGTTGGTCTGATAGTATAGCGGGCAGAACTTGTTGGTCCTCATGTGTCCAATGGCTCCACAAGCTCCGCACTTTAGCTAGCGAAAAGAGGCAAACGTTAAGGAACATGGCAAATTATCTCCCTACACTACATGATGACAAACTTTTTATACCAAAGGAATAGTTTAGTTAGATATCAATGAGCTGGAGAATAAAAGGAAAAGAGAGCAGTATAGTAGTGAATCGGCAGGCTTACTTTTACCTTGAGGTCTGGTCTCTCTTTGACCTTCTTTGCCTTCTTCTCTGGAGGTCCCTTGATTTTGTCTTTCTCTTGGTTTCTCTTCAGCCTCCTCAGTTGCTCCTGAATACGCCGACGCTCCTTCCTCATCTCTTCTCTGTGCTGCTCATCGAAGAGGGCAAACTTCCGTCTGCAGCCACAAAGACACATAATATCAGCTGTTTAACACTTATTAAAGTCATTTAATTAGATAAAATGTCCAACTGCATGATTTTAACGCTGTGTTGTGTGCAGTTGCATCAGAACTGAATTGTTTACCAGTTACAAAAGATTTCTTTAAGTAGCAAAGCAGACTTCTCATAATTATCTTAGATATGAGTTATAAAATAGTTCAATGGGTAACTCCCAGATATCTATAGTGAGATGTTTGATGAGTAAGAGACTCACATGAATTCATCATCTTTGGTGGTTCTAATCCTGGTGTAGGCATCGATGACTGCAGCTTTGCGTACTGTCTCACAGCGGACATATTCCTTGCCGTCCTCGTCCTTGAAGGTGCGATAGATCTTGAGTCGCCGCCCTGTGGCTGAGGAGTTCAGGCTGGTGACAGAGGATGTGTCATCGTCTTTGTGGGAGCTTGTGGATAAAGAGCTGGCTGAAGAGTGAAAGGAAGTAAAGCGTACAGTTGGAGAGATAAATGACATTTTACACCAAGTGCTTTCACAAAACCATGTAATCACCCCACTCTGACTTTAGAAAACACAGACTCACACAAGCCTTTGCGCCGGTCCTTGCGCCCCTTGTTGTCACGATCGCTCTCCTCACCCATCAGCATCCTCTGCAGCTCTTTTCTCTCCTGCTCTTCCCTCTCACGGGAAAGCTGGGAGCTGGTCTTCTTGTTCTGCAGCATGTTCTCAATGTTCTTTCCCATCTCTTCAAAGTCACTGTCCTCAGCTGAGCTGCTGTCTGTGTCTGTGGAGAGCACCTCTGTTGACTCCAACACTCTGTGGTGGAGCAGCAACAAAGAAAATTACTAAATGTGTGCTCAGAAGAAAGCCTCGAATACATGTAAAGAAGAGTCTCACTTGTTCTGCAGGTCAAAGATCCTCTGGCACTCTTCCTTGTAGCGTTCCTGGTGTTCAGCAACGGAGAAACGAGAACCTCTGGCAAACTTGCTCATGGGACCCTCGCCTGAACGCGCCTGCTCTGTGGACATGGTCCTCACCACGTCAATCACCTCCCAGCGTGAGAGCTTCTTGATCTAATGCACAAATAATCACATAATGAAAAAGGCTTAAACGATAACCCCATGCTTTTGTGGATGTCCCAGTTACGATGAATAAGAGACAGGTCCTACACCAGTTTCAGATGCTTGTATAAAACAGTTTTACCTCCTCCTCTGGAACACCAAACTTGCGGAGCAGCTGCTTGGCATTTTTTAGCGAAAGCCTCCTGAGGTCAGCATCCGTCCCCGTCACTGTCTTCTTGGCAGGCTGTGGCTCTTTGTCATCCTGATAAAATGCACAGGATCAAAAATTTCATTCTCTATACCTACACAAAATGGAGAAAGGGGGCGCAGAATTCTACTTTAGATAATCAGACCTTCTGCTGAGTGGGCTTGTTGGGCACTTTGACGTAGGAAAAACCTTCGCCACAGCCTGTCGGGTCAGCAACACCAGTGACTTCCAACAGGCATTTCCCCTTCATGGCAGAAATAAAGGCTCTTGTTGTGTTCCAAGGAGCTGTCCGCACCTAGAAAAGTGTGAGAGAAGGTCAGTGTGGTGTAAATATGCAAAAGTTCTTTTGCCATCTCAAGTCTAGAACACTTTGTTTTAAAATGAGGAAGAATACTTCATCATCAATCTTCATTTGAAAGTCCTCTTCGTTCTCCTCTTCTGGTGCAAAGAAGGATTTTTCCCCATATCCAGCATCCTAAAGAGGTAAAATAGTGAGTAGTGATGCTGTTCCGCAGTACTCGTTCTAACTATCTGAAGGTAATTAAGAGGAAAGCACTACTACCTTGAGCCTCTGCTCTGCAACCAACATGCTATAGTAAGCGCAGCACTGCTCAGGAGACACCATGGCCCTGATCTCCTCCTCTGTGGGCAATCTGAAGTCAGGCTTCAAAACCCACCAATTAGAGTCCATCCCTGACAGAAAAACACTGTTAAGACATTTCTCTTATCTGCAACTATAATCTAGATCTGATCATACAACATGAGAGTTTCCATTTCAGGTTTATGTATATTAGACTTTGTGGAAAGAAAACCATGATGTGCTGGTGCAAATATTTAACATTTGTATCTCGTGTTCTTCTGCTGTCCTTAAACTACATCTTACCTCTACAGTAAAATCCATAGGCTCTGTCCCTGCTCAGATTTCTGTCTGTCAATTCAAAACGTGCATGTACACACACAAATTCAGCTGAGCTCATGCAGCTTAAAACAACTCTGTGTAACCTGAATAATGCCCTGATATAAAAAACTGGGTTAAGGTTAGTGGTACAACTCAAAGTGATCACTGAATTTTGCGCGCACAGGAGGCAGAACTAATGGATGGGCCTGCACTACCTGTACGTTTGAAGTCAGCACAGAGTTTTAGTCTTTTCCTGATGCTGCTCTCTGAGTGAGAGGGAAATGCTTTCTTTATATCCTCCATGCGGATTCTCCGCGGCCGGTCCTTGCTCTTCCAGAACAGACGGTAAATGAACACCTACGGAGCACGGATGTGATAGTTGAGCATTTGTGGCAACAAATTCAAACGTTTCAGGGAGAGGTGAGGAAAATCAACATACCTGTAGAAAGTCTCTGATGTGAGTGTTGGCTCGTTTGGAGTTTGGCCCTGGTACCTCAAACAAGGGGCACTCCTGACCAACTACAAAAATGTCTACAATCTCTCTAACGTAGTAGCCGTGTCTTGTTCGTAGAACCAAGAAATCAGTCTCTGGCATCTTGTGCAGGTAGATTGGGGAACGGAAAAGGTTGTTTTCAAATGCCTAAGAGAAAGAGATATATTGTTTAATGTTTGCTTCATATTCTTATCCTTCTGTACATTGAATCTTTGACCGCTTTGCTGACCTGGAGCAGCTGTCCAGGATGCAGAGAACCCAGGAAAGGTGACGTGTGACAGTACACGGTCTCTCCATATTTACAGTCAGGTGCTCCAGGATCCTTTCCAGGTTTCTGAAGAATACAGCAACATTGTCATGATGTGTTGTGGGTCGTGTTCACGCCTAATAGTTCACAGATGCAACTTGGATACATTTTTTTTTCTTGCAGCTGGTTCGGTTTGCGTTCACAAAGGCAAATCTCAAGCGAACTATAAAATTGTTGACAAAATTTACGGAATTCTGTTCCAATCATTGGTCAGAATGCTAGGCTGATAACAAAAACAAAACGAAAAAACCCTCACAATATCTACTGCAGGCTACCTCATGGAGCACCAGCAGGTTATTTTTCTGCTCATCTTTATCTGGAGTGCATTTTAGCAAATGTTAGCGGATGGCGCATATGAACGTCTGGTTGGACAACATGCACTGATTAATTTAATAATTGGTGTCTTTCGTGAAAGACGTTCAGCAATAAGGAGAATGTACCACGGAAGATGGTTAGCTCTAATGAGATCCTACAATGATCTGTTTGCAACACACAGGAGATCTATGAGTTAAAACTTAACAAAGATAAATATAGCCTAGCTTACTTTTTTCAACGTTTTCACTTTTCTGCAGTGTGTCAAGGAATGTTCTCTTCTGCCCTTATCTATAGAAGGCATTTTGTTCTTCATTGCTCCATGTTTGTCCCTTGCCGCTCATTTTGTTAGGTACAATTTCATAACTTTTCCTTCGGCTACCAAACCAGGAACTGAAACGTAGTTAGTATGCTTGCAGTGATTGGTGCGGATGGGGTTAACACCAGTGATGATCCACTCCAGAGTTTGCTTGCAAGCGGTTTGAGACCACCTCTTTCAAGCGGACCAGAGTCCAGTTGCTTGGTTTGCATCACAGATCTCAGACTGCATTCAAACGAACCCCAACGTACCGCACTAGGGAGATAAACGCTCCAGAGTTCGGTTTAACCGGAGTAAGCAAGCCTGGTTTGAATGCAACCATAATGACTTTCTATTACAATAAAGTAACAAATGCAATATGTTTAACCATTTAAAATGTTTTTATATTTAGAAAATGAAGACATTTTAGGATACCAAAGTCTTGAGTGTAAAACACAGTGCAAGTACACACTCACTCTTTTGTAGTAGTTTTTGATCTTGGTGGCCATGCCGACTTGCATGATGAGGGGTGCGTATTCCTCACTATACTCAGCCAGGATCAAATCCCCATCTTTGCCCGTTAAGTCCTGAGGGGTTCGCATGAAGAACATGTCCCCTCCTCCTGAAGCTTGCCGCTCCTGCTCTCGCATCTACAAAAACACACACAAAAAAAGACATACACTCAGTAGACCATTAATATGACAGAACATCAGAGTTATCTAAACTTTAACAGAGTAATGGTGCTTGTTTAACAGAGAGCTCTACCTTGGCTTTCTTCTTTATGTGTTTGAGCAGTGGCTGGACAGCATGGGGACCTGGCTGAGCCAGTGCTCCAAATGAGTATTTCTTCAGAGCCGGTCGATGAAACTGGCGGAGCTTCATGGGCCCCATGTGAGTGGGGAAGAAGGGCTGCCGCAGCTCCAGCGCAGGGATAGAGTGCTATTACAAGAGCAGGAAATGTGCTCAAATTACACATTATTCCACACAAAACTGCATACGTTTCACAGATTATGGGTCTGTGGTTATCTTATACGATTTGGAAGGATTCTGTCACAATATTTAGAGAACAAATTTAAATTCAAAGCATCCCCATCTTGATCAGATCCTGTTGGTTTTGTCTTTACAGCCTTTATTTAGTGTGTACCTGAATGATGTTACCACCAAAGGTCCCCCTCAGGCCCTGCTGTTTAGGATAATAGAACTCATCATTGGAGAGGTTCCAGGGATCCTTCACTTCAGGCTGCGACATGTTCTGAGGTGACAGAAATCATATTTCTCATTGAAAAGAGTAACATTTAAACGATTTCTAAATTTGAACTGAATTTTTAGAGTACTAAATTTTCACGAGTGCCACATTATAGAATTTTTTGGCCTCAGGCACATGTATTCTGTCAATTTAATTCCATCACAATCATTTTCTTCATGACATAGCCCTTGATCTTATAAGAGACATATTTAATTAATTTCCATTTCAAATGACCCACACTGCCACTGAAGAAGAAGACCTTGTAATCTGCCATTTTAAATGTATATAACTCAAAGCATTTGCCTACCCTAATGAGGCAGCGTACCTGCTGGGGCTCGTCCTTTATCACTCCAGTCTTCCCCAGCAGTATGCGGCTCTTTTTGATTGCCGTTTCCTTCTTATTCTCCTTTGATGGGGAGTGTGACGTCATCTCCTCCTTTTCATTGGGAATTTCTACAAGACGCAACAAAATAAAACAGTTAAGAGATCACAAACATTTTTATGGTGCAAAGTATAGCATTGCAGTTTTTTATGACATAAGCTATATGGTAAATGTATTTACAGAGCCAGTCAGCTTTCTTCACACATATAACAATTCCTGCTTTTCGTTTTTACAAAGTGAAATAGTCGCAATTTCCATGTACTGTGCATAATGTACTGTACCCAAAATATGGGACATTTTACAAAAGTTTACAAGCTTGATAAAAGCCGCCCTGTATATTTTACAACAAATTGAAAAAACACGTCAAATTTTGAAAAAAGCTAAATATAAATATGTAATCTAATAACATGGCAATTAGGAAAATACCTAGGATGATATTTTCATCATTGGGATCAAGGGTAAGAACAGGTGGCATCAGCATATGATCCATCTCCTGGTCATCCCAGATGATGTTATCCTCCCAGCGTCCATACACCAATTCCTCATTGTCAATAGGGAAAATGGAGAACCAGGGAGAGTCTTCCTCATGAGAGGCTACAGAGAGACAAAACCCAACAATGGCAACACAGAAAATGCAAAGATAGCCTGAGACATAAATGGCCAGAGTATCTATAATCTAAAGAGTGACCTAAAAATAATCTCACCATGACTATCTTGGCTGTTTTTTTCCCGCTTAGAGCTGGAGATTGAGGAAAGTTTGGGCATGGGTGGAGGCGTAGGTGTCAACAACTGAGAATTACTCCTGGATAGACCTGTAAGAGTAAATACATTGTTTTTTTCTTTTGCACCCATATTACAGAGCTCCGCTTCACCATCAGCTGTCACTGTCTGGTGACTATTTTGTGTTGTTAAGTTCTATGTTCCCTCTGACTTTGAGGTTTTGAAAACAACTGCCTATTGTATACCTTTGGCATCACAACAAAGATCTACTGCATGACTAAAGACCCATTGCAGTCCGCTGATTGGTTTTTTGCAAACAGTCATACGTTGACAAGAAACAATAGGAAATGCTGGATGTCCTCCATTTTTTAATTTGTTTGGTAATATGGTTTCTTCATTGACCTTATTAGAGGGATACACTGTATTGTGTTTCTATGATGTCATGGTGCGGTGCAGCTACCCCGCCCTCCGCCCGACTGTTTGGTGGAAACATGGCTTAATTCTGTATTGTTTCCTGGTCTCTTACCCTGTTGCGCATTATAAGCATTGGCATTGCGGGTCATGCTAGAGGGCAGCCATCCTGCCAGGCTGGCTCGCTGAGTCTTGGTGCCCTTGTGCTTTACATCCTCCCCATTCCAGATTATGTCATCCTCCCATTGCAGTTGAGTGACCATCAGGAAGAGCTCATTTTCAAGTGCCTGTTTGTCCATAACACCATCTTCATTATCAGTATCAACATTTCCATCACTGTCTTGCCCGAGGAACTAGAAATGTATAAAACACAATATCAGTAGTAGAATCTGTATAATTTCCATGTTACATCCACGGATCTCCATCGCTGCATACCTCATGTAAAGTCTCTGTCATTTCTTTAGGTTTGTCCTGCTTCTCTGGCTCGCTGGACTGTTCTTCCTTTAGTTTGAACCCATAGTTGAAGTTGCTGCCATCTTCAGAAACACCAAGCATGTCGTACCAGAGCTGGGCTGGACCATATCTCCATTCTGCTACTTTAGGTCGAGACTCTGCCTCCTTGTCACCATCGCCACAAGTTTGTGAGAATTTAGATTCTATCGGAGCCATCATGGTTATCTGGATGGAAAAGAATGTGAGGCGCTCAATACACCGACATATTACCAGACTACAAGCAGCTGGAAATATGAGATCCTACTCTGGCAGGTTTACCTCATCATCAGAGAGACACTGCTCTGGGGGTGGAGGGGGTGCATACTCATAAATCCACCCAGACTTCTTCTCCTGGTTTTGCTCTGTTGTTTCTCCTTCTGGAGGTGGTGTCCCAGGCTGAGGGTCTCGATGCTTCCGCTTCTTCTTCCTGCGGGCACTTCTCCAAACCGATGGCATATTCTTACCGGGACCAAACAGGCGCAAGAACCTAAGCACCTGGTAGAACACCAAACATCAGGACTGAGCATTATTTTAAAGTAATGTTAAAACAGACCTTCAGCATTTGCAATGATACACTTCAGCTCAGGACAATGCCTACAACGGAGCTTTACCTTTCCAGGTCTAAACTCTGGGAAAAGCTCTGTGACACCTGGCAGTGCCTTGGCAGCATCTTTCTGCATGATCCCAGCAAGAGGAAGGTTGAGCCTGTCTGGGGGGCCACCAGCCCCCAGACCCTGGCAGGGTCGGTCAGTTTCTGACTCGGAGTCCGAGGAGCTGCTAAAGTCAACCTTATCACCCGTAGAGGATGGTGCAATGATGGAGGGAAGAATAATGCCATCACCTTCTTCCCCAGCTGTGAAAATAATTGCACAATATCTTCAGATTCAGATTCCTGGGTCTGATCGGTATAAGCATCTCAGATTAGTTTTAAAATCAAGGGTATCTTTGTTCTTCAAAGATAATTGCAAAATGTGATAATGCCATCACCAATTTATTTCATTACAGACTTTGAATAGTTCTGTAAACTGTTAAACCTCTTGTAGAAGAGGGTGGAAACGCAATGTCCCTAAAGATATTATATAGAGAACATGGCCTTACCATTTGTGCTCTGAGGGGTGGGTTCCTCTTTCTTAGCAGATCCAGGAAGAGTTGGTGGTGGCGGTGGAGGCATAAGCTTAGAATCAATATCCTCACAGTCTGCATCATAATCATCCTCGTCATCTAAGATTATGAAAGTGGTACAGCGTCAATTTTATA
>KV751332.1:3550899-3570417 GCA_001698575.1 Mola mola | reverse complement strand
AATGTCACCGCGGTGGATGAGGTCGGCGGAGTCCAGCTGTAAACTTAACGGATTAACGGCGCCGTTTCCTCTCTAGCTGCTGGCTAATTGAAGAACCAAGAAAACACACACACACACACACAGTATGCTGGCATCCAGCGTTAGCTAACGCTAGCTAGCTCAGCTAGGTAGGACAACACAGGAATAGCCTAGCTTGAGGCAGAAGGCGAGGAACAATAAAGTCCAAATATCGGTGATGTTTCCCTGCTCGTGCGTCATCCGGCGGGACCGAGCGCAGGTCGATGGGCAGTGATGCGGCCGCGCAGCCAATCCTTTCACCTAGATCTGGGTATTTATTCTAAGTTTCCACTGTTCTCGCCAAGAACGGTATTTTACTGTTTTCCTTCTCTTTTTTGTATCGACGCCGTCGCGTCCTCGTCATGTAACCGGAAGTGGCTGAGGGCTCCAGAAGAAGAAAGGAAACCTATCGCGACACAACATCCGTCGGCGGGACTCCCAAGTTTGAAATGCGCAGAGCCAATCACGCGTCTGGATTTCTTCAGCACACGTCCATATTCTGAATAATTAGCACTTTTGCTGTTTTTATTAACTAGTTTGGTCAGTATAGTTAGCAACACAACAGTAATTTAAATACTGAGCGTTTATGATTTCCCCCATTTTTATTTTTTTCTTGTGTTTTGTTTGCACTGAATGAGTTGTCAGGGCCACGTTACACGGGAAAGATCCCTTTTCAAGTTTTAATTTATGTTAGGATGTACAGCATCACCAGTTAAGAAGCAACCAAGCTTCAGTAAGGTCAGTAAATAGAAAGTCACAATAGTCATAAAATAAATTTGCAACAGCTCTCAGATTTAAGATCAAGTGGCAGTAAAAATGATCAAAAATAAAGGACTGCAGACCTTGAAATAAATGGTCATACTCTTACTGTGTCTGTACTGTTACAACACAACTACAATTTGCTCATTTCCAGTGGATCTCAAAAAAATAAGTGATTTTTCATCAGTTATTGAAGAAAGTGAACATTTATATATACTGTATATTAGACTTACTTAACTAAAATGTTTAAAACATTTTGATATTTTAATTTGATAATTATGGCCTACACCTCCGGGAAAAAAAAAAAGATTAGAATATTTCACTTTTAATGTATCAGCTATAATTATCAAAATTAAAACAAAGAATAGTACAAATAAAATAACGTTTCCATGATATTTGACCTTTTTTTGTGTTGCAACAAATACAGAAATACTGGTTGTATTCTACTGTCAAGCAGTCTAAACTTTCTTTAGATTTCAATTTAAATTTAGTGAATGCCTTTAAAATTTTACCAGTCTTTTTTAGTTTCACATTCAGCACTGAATTGACCCTGAATCAGTGCCTTTCTCTTTACTGTCTGCAAACCCTAATGTTTAATATCTCTACTTTTGCACGCTGTTTCTCCCTTGTTTTCGGCTCCTCTCTCATCTCAGAAAAAAAGTGTTTCCTCCAAAAACTCTTTTAATACATAAGAAAAAGAGTTCACAAAAAAAGTTGACTACATAGTATGAACACTTTTATCAATTAAACATTTTGACGGTACAGCTTGACTTTGCTTTTGCCTCAAGACATCAATTTCTTTAGTTATTAAACATGTAGTGCATACAGTGTTGCATGTTGAACTGTGTGGAAAAATTGTCATTTTAAATAATGTATTTTTTAAAGGGTGAGGATTTCTATACAACAGGCAAAAAATTTTTTCAGTCGTTAATTTAAAACCTAAATGGAATATTAAGTATTCCTTAAAGTTAATTTAAGGCTAGACAGTTACTATTTATGTTTGAGAGTTAAATAGCTTGAACAGGTCATTGCAGGCTAATATCAGTCACAGCACGCTCACACTATAACTCACAATGACTTTCATACTTATTCATTTATAGTAAAAGGCACTCGTTTTGTGATATTATGGCAAGACCGTATTCATTACCACCGGTAATTAATGCTAACATCACTGGGTTCTGCTACATTTTGAAATCCTATTGCCAAAACCATTGTGTTGTGTTCACATTGAACTAAAGTGACATATGACTGATGAAGCTTTTGGGTTACGTCCTGCTTTTATTGTGGAGGCAGTTCTTGTTATTTATCCAGTCTGGCGTTCACAGCAAGGCACACACTACTTACACATTATGGTGCCCACAAAACGAACATTGGCTAATCCTAGATTTAAAAAGAATCTGTAGGATGTGTTTATACACACCCTTTGAATAAATGGCTAATAACTAAGAGAAATTAACTAGGGCATAATATTAGGACATCTTTGATCAATTTATGATGCAACACTATAGTGTTTTTTGAGCCATGGACTAAAAGCATAATAAATAATGTTAACTACTTAGAAAAACAAAACTTATAAAATTTGATGCACTCAATTAGAGGAATTCCAAATGTGAAAAATCATCTATTAATGAAAAAAATATGTTTGGTTACAACAAATATAACCTGCCAACTTTTGCTAATGTACTCTGTGACAATTTTATTTTTACTTTTAGAAAAGGCTACCTTTAAAGCCCTTTAACTACATTTAGGAATATTTAATGTCTCCAGGGTCATTTAATTTGTTTTAGTGATTTTTTGCAGCAATGTACATTTTCACAATTACTTCAGCAGTACTGCTTTTAAATTGAACATCTGCTGAGTAGAGGAATGAAGTGAGTGTTACTTTTGATTTGTATAAGGCATATATATTTTACCCGCATAACTTTTTAGTGTACTTCAAAAATACTGACAGAAGGTAGGTCGATATAACCAACAGTAAACACTACTCTGGTTACACGTTTTAGGTGGTAGTGTACAAATATGGTGCATCACCAAATTTGGTGCAGAGGTCCTTTGTGAGTCCTCGGTAGGATCCAGCAGCTGCGGCGGTGGTGTTTTGTCAAACAAAGGTCTGCACTGGAGTGATGGAGCGCGTGGGGGACCCTGCCCGCTCAGACGACGACGAGGCTGAGCGATTGGTCACCTCTCGCTGAAGCTCGTCCACTCTCTTCTGCAGCTCAGCGCGCTTTGCCAACAGCTCCTTGTAGCGCTGATGAACAGGCTCCTGGCCAAGGGAAAAATAAAAAAAATCTCACAAATATATAAAGTGAGGCACAAATGGAGTGCAAATGCATCAAGACTTAAAACAAGATCCAGACTCTTTAAACACACCTGAGGCCTCATGCGAGGGTTCCAGCGGATGTAGTAACCAACCCAAAGCTCCAGGTGGCGTAAGCTGACCGCAGGGAACAACACATGGTTGGAATAGTTCACGTAGAAAGGATTGGTAAACTCCTCTAGCTGGCTGTTGATGTAAGACCACAGTGACACCGTCCTCTTGGGAATCTCCTGTGAAATATAAAGGTGCAATTATCAGGACACTGAAAACAGAGCAAATTGGTAGTATAAATAGATTTTCTACTCCATGCTCTCTGTATTATTTAGCTCATGTCCCAACAGAAATCCTTACTTACTTCCTTCAGCCTTTGCTGTTCACTGTTACACAGGAATGTCCCAAAAAGGCAGCTGTAGAGGTGGTCCAGGATGGTGACCAGGAAGTTTTCATTAAACTCAAATGCTGCAGGAAACTTTAGAAAATAAAAATAATTGCAGCTTTACTAGTGTCTTTGAAATTGTTATTCTGGAGAAATTTCCACATAAAAGTGCCATTTACTGCTTACCTGCCTAGTCAACTGCCAGACACAGTCGACAAACTGAATAAAAACAGGTGAGCGGTCGGCATCTGTGTGGTTCTTATCCCCGTGGCCGATACGCTTGAAGAAAAGACAAAAACCAGCACTTTTAGCGATGGAACTGGATAGGCCGTCAGCATTTCACATGGCATGTGAAAAGGTTGGTTTACCAACTGAAAGCGGTGACCGAAGCTCAGCCACTCCTTCTCGAGCAGCACCTCGAAGCCGCGAATGGTGCGGTAGTAACCGTCCAGCATGAGCATGGCCAAGGAGGTGAGCTGACATGTACGGTCCCAACCGTCGCTGCAGTGCACCACCACCGAGGTTTTCCCAGACTCCACCTTGTCTGCGATCCGCAGTGCACCTGCCAGGATCAGCTACCAACACACACTTGTCAGATCCAATATTCAACATTTTTCTAATTATTGGAGTGAGTGCAAGCAGTATAAGTACCTAATTATTGGACTGCAGTACTTAAGTAAATGTACTTGGCTCACCTTGATGTGCTCAAGCCAGTGAGTGGACTCCAGATTGGAGAGCCAGTGGGAGTCCTCGATGTTGGGGTAGACCACATCCTTCAGCTTGCGGAGGGACTCTCTCATCACGTGGATGTTGTGAATGTCCAAGAACACCAGCTCAGCATTTTGATATGCATCCTCGCTTTCATAGCCACCCCCTTTCATCTGAGAAAAACAACAACAAAATATGCTGTACTATAAAGAACCAAGTCAAGACAGCTTTCCTTTTTAGATGTTAGTTTAGAAACAATTTGTTTAACCTTGTTGGCAGCAGCATTGACACTGGGCCTGGCATCAAAAATGAAAAGTTTATGGGACTGAGCATTAGCGTCCATGATCGCCTGGAGGTATTTCTCATCTTCTTTACTGCGCTTCCCATTTACCCCAACCATGGGCTGACTGCAGCGTGTCACCGTCGCCTGGCTCTCTGGGTGGATCCATGACAACACCTAAGCATTATGGATAACAGAACATCACCTCAGGCAGTCCAACAGGCCGTTTGCAGAAAAAGATGACTGGATTCATGCTGCAGACTCACAGGTATCCTCCCCTTTGCTCGGAAGGCAGCCACTCTCTTCAGCTCCTCGTCCGGCATGTTGACAGGCACTGCCAGAGTTGATGGGTAGGTGTCACAAAGTTCATAGTGATCGTTTACCTTTGTTATCCTCCAGCTTTCATTGGGTATACCCTTTATAAACAAAAAAAGCAACCCATATAACAGGCTTTCCGTATCATCAAGCTGAGTGGTCAGATCACGTCATTTTCAAATACCTGTCTTTTGTATTCAGAGACAGCGTCGCACACCTTCCATCCATTTTCAGGAAACACTTGCCCATATTCAAATGCAAATATTTGCTACGGAGAGTGTGGGAGAAACTGATCAGTGAGTTCAGAGCACTGATCATCAGTGTCAGAGAACAGCGGGACTGACTCACTTACCAGCCCATTGGAAACAGGAAATGCAAATTTCATCAGCACTTCGAAAATGGACTTCCTGAGTGTGTCCTCCATTTGCTTATGTGCAAATCGTAGATTGCGCACATCCTGCATGGAGGCAGAGCAAGAGGTCATAGTCAAACTCAGAAGAATAGAGTCTCTACACGTGTGTATATATCCATTTATTGTGTTCATTCAGCTTGTTCATATGCTTTCTACAACTCTACAATTTCCCAGCCTTGGTCTGTACACCACATAACTGTCATCTACTGTGCCATGTTTCTGATTTGCCATCTAAAAGAACTATAGATCATTTTTGAATATTACCTTGCAAACCAACCCGTAGGAAACATCACCACGGCTTGATGCACCCCCTATTTTTTCCACACGACTCACCACCCCGAGGGGCAGGTCCAGCGCGAATGCTGGATCCTAGAAACCAAACATGATGGAAAGAAAAAATGATTCTTGGAAAAATATCTAGAATAGTTTTTCAATTCCTAAACATACCCTGTCCGTGCATTTGAAGAAAAGCCTGTAGTTGGTAACTGTCACTATTCCCCTCAGTGCTCCAATAAAAGGACAGAAGTAGGTGACATCTTGTGCTGTAGATTAAGTAGAAAGACAAACACACATGGATTTAGCAAAGCAAAACTATTATTTGTTTTAATTAGGAAATTAGCTGCTCTGTCTGAAAAAGAATCCATGCAAGCTGCTTCGATTAAAGCTGTGAGGGCAGCAAAGAGAGAACTTACCCAAGTCTTGCACCTTTTCATTTGGAAGTAACTGCAGTTCCTCTTTGTTTGAATCTCTCAGCACCTTCTACAAACATTACACACAAATCAGAGTTAACTATGGAGCAGTCTCTTGATTTGAACCCATGAAACATTCTACGGTAGAATATAAAGCATTGTTTAGGACACAAATTGGATAGGCTAGTTTTCATTAGGTGGCATACCTTGGCAGGAGCTTTGGGCTTAACCTGGAGGGTGCAGACAAGACAAAAGTCACAATTTGATAATTGTTATCAAGCAGGAACTCAGTGAACTGCTTGCAGGCCACTGACCCTGAGCTCCGGGGAGAGCTCTGCTGAGGTGGACACAGAGTCCGAGGACATGGCAGAGTGTGGCTTGGTCTGGGCGGAGCGGTCAGACCGAGAGGTGGAAGTACTAGTGAGAGATAACAAGGCAAGACTTGAGAGGAAATGCTATGTTTGAGTGGAATGTAACCTCATCTTTTTATTTCATAAGCCGAATAAATAAGCATTGAGTTAAGTTTGTAGGTTAGAGCTTAAACATTAGCAGTTTTAATAATCCATTAGTAGTGTCAGTCAGTAATCAAGCAACAATACCAAATATTACCTGGCTCCTGCAACTCAAATGCAAGGAATGCATCTGTTTTGTTATCTGTTTTGAATTGATATATCCCTCCACACCAGTATCAAGTCATGCAAAAAAACATTTCTAGTGTGTTACCACTAAAATACTGCAAATTTCACCTACTCTTTTTCACAAAAGAATACATAAAGGTGCATATTAGTTGGTTATTTTTGATAAAGTTCTTTACTTTGCATCATTTTGACATAACAACGGCGGATAAGGGATTCCTTATGAAGGTAACACTAGCTGTCTCTGTGTTTTAGCTATTTTGTCAGGCTGATACTGCAATCACATGCCATTTCTCCGAGGTGAAAGCGTTTGGATCCCGTGATTTATGTAATTATTCGAGTTTCCACTTAAAGGGGGCAACGGCTGATTAACACGAACAGCCACTAAAGTCGGCCCTAATTGATTGACACAAACATCGGCGGTCGTTTTCCTGGCGACTTGGGCGCTACAATTCGTCACCAGTTATTAAAAGGCTTTGACTGGATACACAAAGTATATCAATATTAGACATGTTACCCTGAGTCACAAAGCAAAGACATGCAGACATGAGCGTTTTAGCTAGCTTAAAAAGCGATGTGTTGAGGTGGGTCAGCTACCTGGACAATGAATCAACACTGGGCTGTCGAGAAGAAGAGCGCTTCGAGCCCAGACTGTCGACGCTCCCGCTCTTCTCCATGTTCTCCTGCTTCAACTGCTCGGATAACCTGCAGCGTATGATGGAGACCCGCGTATCCTCCGAAGAAAGCTTTTAACCCCCCTGCCCCACCTCGGACTACACTAAATCCATACACACACACAAAAGGAAGCTGCCATTTTTTCCCAGCAGGCTCTCAATCTCTGTCACCAACAAGGAGCGTTTGGTTGGCGCCCCCTGACGGCTGCCTCGAATAATTCCTTATCATTCGCTGCGTTCGTCAATAGATGCAGAATGTATCATCTGCTCTCCGATAAAAGGAAAATCAAGGTTTATGATGAACGATATTCGTAATAAAAACAAAGCATATATATATATATATACATTCATATCTGTGACTTGGTTCTATTTACGTACAGCTGGTAATACTAGAAAAAAAAAATGCATTTCCTGGCGAAACTACGCATGGATGCTGAAATAAAACTGCTGAAAGCGTTTTCTGAATTGCAGAAAACGTGAAATTAAGACCCAAAAAAGTCATGAGCTACAAAATAGGTTGACATATTACAGTGGCAGCATGTTGGCTGAACTGTAATGTATTTAAGTTAAAAAGCTAGACCCATTGTTCAAAAATGTCTTTAATGTCTTTTATTTTAAATAAATCATCAAAGACATCTACAGGTCACAGCAGTGCAGCATGATATGAAATCATGGGAAAAAAGATTAAGAATTTAACATAAAAAATCCCCAAAAGGCTGACTATTTTAAAACGTATAAAAGGGAAGAAAAAGAAAAAAATACAGGCGAACACCTCTGTCAAGAGCTGAACATTTTGATAGTTGAATGGTTTTAAAGGATGGAAAGATAGTAAAGGAGAAGCGTGCGGTTGAAGAGAAAGAAATAACAGGATAGCAATGGTGTGGTTGCTGACTTAAAAAAGTTTACATGTAATTCCAGACTTGGAAATATAACATCAAACCACATCCTGATGAACAAAGGTGCCCCACATGGATATGTTTTCAGCCCCATGCTCTACACACGGTTCACATATCACCGTGTTGCTTCTCAAAAGGACAACACCATAATGAAATTTGCTGAAGACACCAGTGTCATTGGACTTATATTACTGGCAGTGACAAAACAGCATAGAGGTGTGAGGTGGCAAGTTTGGTGATATAGTGTGAGGAGAACAATGCCCCCCTCAGCACAAACAAGACCAAGGAAATGATCGTGGACATGAGAAAGGAGAGGAGCACTCATTGGCCACAGATCATCTGTCATGTTCAGGTGGAGAGGATGAGCAGCTTCATATTCCTGAGCAATGACCTCGCCATGACACTTAACACCACCCAGCTGTTCAAGAAAGCACAACAACGACTGTATTTTCTGAGGAGGCTGAGGAAATCCGGCATGTCGCCAAATATCCTCAGCAACATCATTGAGAGCATCTTGAACGGCTGCATCACCGCAATGGACCGCAAGCGTTTGCAGAGAGTGGTAAAGACCGCTGAGAGGATTGTCAGGACACCACTCCTCTTTCTGCAGGACATCTAGCACCGCGGAGTCCACAAAAGAACCTGCTCCATAGTTAGGGACTCCACCCACCCGCAGCACAACCTGTTCACACTTTTGCCCTCTAGCAGAAAGTACAGTAGTGTGAAATGTAGGGTGTCTAGACTGAAATACCATCAGACTGCTAAAGGCCAAATACTCACTGGTCCTGATGCAACTCTGAATCCCCTCAGCACACAGATCCTTCACTCTGCCACCTCACTTTCACCTCCCCACCCCACACAAGCGCACACACACACCATACTATGACCGCACTACACACAATGCGTTTTGCACAGACCATTTCATTGCACTATTATACATTACCATACATTGTACATATTTATATTTTCTACCTACGATTTTTGAATATCATGCATTTACCTCTGTCATCTGTTGTTTATTTACTTTTTATATTTCACCTTAGCAGTCTACCTTTTAATGGCATTCATGGTGAAAGGCAAAGTAAGATTGTGCAGGAAAACTTGTTTCCTTACTGTGCATATAGACAATAAAGAGATCATTTAGTGATGTTGATGTAAAATATACAGGCATTTCTTTTAACATTGTGTGAGGCTGTGCTGGGAATTATCTTGGCAGGCTCACAGTAGGTGTATGATGTGGGGTGTATGGATTGGGAGGTTCTAGAGATTTTACAAAATTATGAGGGAAAATTAATCAAATTCCTGTAGAAAATGTAAAATGTAAAATCAATGTGGAAAATGACCATGTTAAGCATATTGTTGACTCAGTTGTAATCAGGTAAAATAATCTCCATGCATTTCCAAAATGTACAAAAAAATAACGAAACGGCACAATTTTAATACATTTTAAGGCAAATTATTTGGACAAGATTGTGTTTTATAGAGATAACTGTCATCCTCCTAACAGGTTAACACCAGCAATCTTAATTATAGAAGGAAAGAAGAGAAGGACCTTTAAAGGACCTCTTCAACATCATTGTGCCAGTTCCCTTCAGATGAAAACAACCCAGACTGATCACACTTCATAAGTTACAAGGAATATGCTGTTTGCAGGATTTTTAAATGCCAGATGAGATGTATTATTTTTAAGAATGTACAGAGCCATTCTTTTAGAACTGCTTGATCTTAAGATCTTGCTCAAGGAGAATTTCGCAAGAAAAAATGTAAATTCTCAGACAACTTAAAAGTTCGAAAATTGTAGAATACTTATTAACAGTTCTCACGATGACATATTCTTCTTTGCGCAAGCCACCGCTAAAACAAGTCTGTTTCGTGAAATGAATTTAATAAAAACTACAGCTTCATTTAATTTTTCAGCTTTATTCGAAGGATGTAACTCAACAACTCATTTATATACAATGTGGTAGATGATAAGTGTACAAATATTTATGTTACTGAATCCAGAGTGTATCTGAATGTTATCTACCATTCTTGGGACAGAGGGCAGACAAGAGACATGAGGATAAAAAAAAAAGATTAAACAAGCACAATGATAAAATAAAGGTACACTGAATCCTTTACTTTACATATTTCTCCATAAATTTCTTGTGGAACTCAGAGCGCAGTGTGTCATTGACGAAACGTTTCTCCTTTCGAGCTTCGTCCACTCCTTTGGCGCAATTCTTGAACACGACATCGTCATCCCACCTTGAAACATTAACACAGTGTTGATGATTTGTTGAAAGTGAATACAACAGTTTCTCCAAATACAACATGTGCATGGATGTGCGTCTTTGTGTGATACCTTCTCTTGACCCTGAATGTATTCTGACTCTGGCTCAGCTGTTGTTGCTGCTGCTGCTGCTGCTGTCCTGCCAGGTTAATTAACGGATTGCCACTCAGTATGTTCTCCATGCGAATCCTCTCCTCTTCTGCTTTTTGCTCCCGCTCCTGAGGGGAAGAAAGAAACAAGTCTGTTCTCTCTGAAATGCAACCCATGTCTCAATTTCCTCATTATGCTATCAAAAAGCATGTACAACTATGTCAGCCTGAAACGATATATTACTTTGCGTTCTTGCTCTTCAGCACGCTCCTTCTTAATCTTCTCCAGTTCTGCTAGAAGAGCGGCGGTGTCGTCGTCATCACTGTCCTCCTCGGACTCCTCATCTTCGTCATCCTATAAACAAACGAGCATCACTGGTGAGTGAGTTTAATCAGTGCTAACCACCACTACGTGTCAGTTTTAAAGCTCTTACATCAGTGAGCGGGTCATCAGCATCCAGGTTGGCAGCTGGGATCTGATCAAGTCTGGGCCTCTTTGAAGATGATGATGATGATGTGGTGTGCTCTGCAATATTAAGGTCAATGCAGTATTTTCATAAATGTTGTCATGGGTATAAGCTTGACTTGTTCCGAAAGACATTTTAAAAGCAATCTGAATGGACCCCTTTACAGTTTGCAAACAATGATGATGTAAGTAAGCTGAGCACACAGTTTGGCAACAAAAGTATGCTGGACCACAACAGCTTGTGAAACTATGCAAGGGCACTAACTAATGAACGTGAATGCTACACAATTATTTTTGATAGTGTCCTAAGACCAATCAACATGTTTAATTGCTTGCAGCCAGAGACTCTGAAACAGTCACAATCCTGTCAGAATCCTGTAGAATTTGAATTTTCCAGCACAATATTGACTATATATAATATACATAATAATATAGACCACTTCTTCTGTTGCCAAAGTGGGCGCCCACCTTTTTGATGACATTGGCTGTTAAAGGATCTATAAACGTTAAGTCTGGTATTGGCAGAAAGGCTGACCTCTTGGTCCCCTTTCTCTGGTCTTTTCGCGGGCAGCTACACGTTCTCGCTCCTCCAACTCCCTACGGAAGTCACGGGCACGCACCTCCTCGGGGGCATCCTGGGTAGGCTGCCTGAGGACACGACAGGACAGGACAGGACAGGAGAAGATATCTTCTTATTTCTTACACACAGATGCAAGAGAAAAAACATCAGAATCAGTGAAAGCCAGCATCTCCAATCATTTTGACCTACTGACCTGTATTTGATCTTGGTGTGGCCCGGAAGATCTCGGCTGGAATACTGCTTGGACAACGCACTCAAATCGCCTTCACCTTTACCCCTCCCTCCTCTTGCTGGTTCAAATGTTGGTCTCGCAGCTGTCGTCATCTTTGATGGCTCTGCTGTGACAACACATGAGAGGAAAACATCAAATATAAGTTGAACAACAAGTCATGTTTACAACTATTGACATCAAGACCTGAGAAAAGTCACTGGAAAATAAGAAGCAGGCAGGCCCTGACACGTATCAAGTTCTCTTGTTAACCACGAAAAAGTCACCTCATTGTAGACTATGGTTTATGTTACCCAGTGAGGTTTATTTCAACGCGGGTTACAAGAAGTCGGCTAGGTCGACCTGTGAACCGACCATAAAACTGTGTGCTGGGATGCACTTGTTGAGTGATGCACTTACATGAACATCTATTTATGTGATGACGAGTTCTATCGTTGAAATCACATCTCGAGACTGAGATATTGACTAATATCGTTCATTGGTTTATTTGTCAAACACTGAGTATTCAGCAACAGGATACAATAAGAAACTAATCAAATCAGTCATTGCGTGTTTTAGTTAATTATACCATAAAATTTATCACTATTAGTTACTGTAATCATATATTGGTGAGACACATATCGTCTGTTAGTAGCTGTTTTCTTATTACTGATCACTAAACATAGGTTAGTCAGTTAGCCACTAAAGCTAATAAGCTGCTGCTAGCAGGCTAACCTGTTCAAACAACGTTGTTCAGGAAGATAACCATGCTATTTCGACTCTTTGTGGCGTCAGGCTCGGGTACTTTTATGTTAAACGCACTGAAGTTAATTAAAATCCCAAATTATGATAAGTAGTAGTAGTAAGAGTAATAACACTTACGAAGCTGCTATGACCATGGACCTATTGAGGCAAACACACGACAAAAAAGCGAGACGGGATATGTGACATCACTTCCCGTAAAAGACAACGTTAAGAGATGCGTTCAGTGACACTCGGAAAAAAGAAAACACTAATAAATCCATCATCCATCCGTACATTTTCTACCGCTTATGCTGTGACTAAATTAACAGAATTTGTTACTTTTGCTTTTACCTGTAATAACAATCACATGATGTGTATATAAGTGTAGGGTAAACTATCACACTAGAATAAATAATGTGTGAATGTATATCTATATATAAATGCATGTGTATATACACAAAAACGTGCCATAACGTTTGTAGTAGTATAATGACTAATACTGTACAGTATAACTCAGTATGAATAGATTAAAAAAAAAAACTGTATTTCAAGATTAAAAATAGTGTTTGTTGAAAAATGCCAATACACAAAACACCAGCAGCATATTACATTTTCCTCTATACAGTGTGATAGCCCTGGGATGAGGGACTTTTATCTCTTTAGTGCAGTTATGGAATCTTCATAAATTCCATTACATACAAAGCAAACACCCAAGAAAATGTTTGCTTGATTTAAGTGAAATACATGCTGGTAACAAGTCTCGCTTCTGCTGGAAGAGTTTGCTGCTCTGATTACAGTTCAAGGAAGTACTTTCAGTTCCTCCATATCTGGTTTGTCACATTTGATCATAAAGCAGAATAAGTTTACAGGTGGTTCTTATTTTTAGATAGAGGTACACTGTCATTGTCTAGTTTATAATGTCAGTGTAATGTGTACTACAGTCATAACAATATTTAGTCACTTGGATGCTCTAATAGTACAACGTATTTGCGTATTTGTAAAGTACAAATATGCAAAGCAACCACAGAAAATTAGACTGTAAAGCTATCAGTAATGTTCAGTTTTATTGTCATATGAGAAAAATCTGCAGTCAGATGAATGCTCACCTACACAAAAGGTACAAGACTCATTGCGAAATACATTAACGAACAAATGGAAAATTGGGATAACAAAATATGATACAATGTGTGTAATGCTCATATTTTTATTTTCCTGTATATGTAGAATCTGTAGTACACCGTCAGATTTCTTGTTTCTTGTTTTCCATTGGTTTTCCTATAACCTTCACGAATAAAAAATTGCAGTTGAATTCAGATTTTACTCTCATGCATCTCTGTGAATTCTCATTGAGCACCACAATCTATTCCCATTCAACCTCGTTAAGTTCTGGACAAGATTTATCACTTTGACTACCTGGATGTTGTTTTCATCCTGTGTTATGAATTTCTACTGGAGATGTTGGCTGAGTTTCAAAGAGGGAGACCACCAGGATGAGGTTCTGCTGGATTTCACACAGCATTCTAATATTATGCATCTCAAAGGGGTCACAAATGGTCCTCCATATAGGAAACAAAATCCCACATCATTCTCACAGCAGAGCATCTGCTAACGAATAATTACATGTGGGACTGACAGTGTGACTTCCTTCAAGCTACAACAATTAATTTGAATATTATTCGTAATCACTTAGTCTTGAAATGGTGAAAAAAGACAGAAGTTCTCCTATTTGTACAATTGAACCATTCCATAGCTCTTTACTGAATGTTTTAATTGACAACTAGAGTAAGAAAAACAGCAAAGCCTTACATTTAAGAAGATTGAAACAGCAATTACTTGGAAATAAAGGAATTAAATTATTTGCTAAACTTTTGGATTGAATAATTGCAAATTAGCTAATCTTCGCAGCTCGGTTAGAGAGAGTGAAAGTATATGTATAGCCTTTTTTAAATACAACCTTCACTCAACCCAAAAGATTAAAAAAAATTAAAAATTATATTTACTCAAGCTGCATCATGTTTTGCAGAAAGATTTGGCATGACTGAGGCTTTGGTGCTTACAGGACAAAATTTCTTCAAAAAACTAGGTTGGAAGTGTCTGACATACTCATATTTCACATTTAACTGTAATTATGTAACACATAGAAGCACTAGAGATTAGATTTTACGTAGCCTGAAATCAGATAAAAATCGATTAACACAAACATTAGAGAAGAAGGTAAAAAATTCAAAAATGCATTCTGAATATATTTTACTCAGGTAATTCTTTAAGAGGAGTAATTTCGAAAATCTGTCTGGAAAACATTTCTGAAACGTATCATTTCACACTCTTACACACATGAAACTAATGTTTTAACAAATGAAAAACAAGCAACCCACCCTCCAGGCAGGACATAAAAAGATGGGTTGGGGCTCAGGTTGAAGCATTGCTACCTGTATGTGAGGCAGAGACCCAGAGCAGGCTCACCGACACACACGAAGACAGGTGAGAACACGACACAGGAATCAGTTTCACATATCTAATCTAATACGTGAAGGGTCGTTACGGAGTCAGAACTGTTCCCATTTTTCTGCGCGTGAGTGTGACCCAGGTAATTGATGATGGCGCATGTCCAGCGAGACTCGTCATTCATGATTAGAACAGGTCAAATTGTTAACAGGACGCTGTTGACACACGGAGGGCTTTAATTCTGAAAGTGCCTAACATTTTAACACAATTCTGTCAGGATGAAACTTTAAGATGATTTATTTTAGAATCAAATATGTGTGTTCTGACAATCAAAATGTCTAATTTCAACTATCTCCCATCAGGATATACTGTAGCTGTGCAGAATGATGATAAATACCTAAATGTTTCCCATTGTGTCTTGCTTCCATGCAGAATGCAGTACTACAGGTTGTGTATGTGATGCTGTTATTAAACAGGTTTGAAGTCACTGGTGGGACGGAAACAGACAGGAGGCGAACAACATAATGTAGTTTTGTATAACCAACTATTATTCATATGAAATGTGTAAAGATTGTTTGTCCTCTTTAAATAGCTGGTTTCATCTTGTATAAAATCTGAAAAAACAGCATCATGTCAGAAAGTAAGTCGCACTTTAACATTTCATCCTACTGTCACATCAAATACGGTATGTGAATTATCTTGGCACCCAGTACAGAAGGTAGGTGTGTGCGTGTGTGTGCGTGTGTGTGTGTTGCAGATGTTGACAGAAACCGAGTGTTTCAAACCATCAGGGTGTGGACCTCCCTGAAAAATGATGCCAGCTGGATCCAGAAATTAGATCAAGGAATTAAAGAGCAAATCAATGCAAGGTATGAACATTGTCAGGATTGAGAAACACTTAAAGAGATACCATTGTAGTGCAGGGGGTCTCCAGCACAATGCTTCATTAGGAACGAGACATTCACACTGCAAGAGTCAGGGCTCAAACAAACAACCTACTCCTGATCTCACCGAGCCACCTGGAAATTGAGACCCCAGCTGCAAATACAGTGACGTCAAAAATCAGATGAGCTGCATGTTAAAGCTAATTTTAATCTACAGTCAAACATTCAGTTATCTAGATTAAGTCTTGAGAATGTGTGCACTTTGGACATAATCTATTATAAGATTCTGAAATTTACCACAACTCATCTATCATGAGAATATTTTAACATTATTCTATACAGTATATTTATTTATGAATATTGGAGATTTATTTTGCAAGAATTTGTATGTATATGTGTGTGTTTTGGGCTTCAGTCAAACATTTTGACTCAATTTTTATGATTAAAAAATACAGTTTGTGTAGCAAGTTTGGTAACAACTGAGCCAAAAATGTAGTAGGAGAATTTAGGAGTTTTTTGGGTTTTTTTCTCTACGGGTTTTGGGAAAAACAGTGATGTCCTCTTTTCTGGTCAGCGTAACAAATATGGCATTAAATGCTCAATCAGGCCTAGATTTTGGTGGAAATTGCAAAGAACGGAAGTTGATTTGTAATAAATTTTCAAAGTTTTAAACTTTAGACGCCACATCAGATGTTCTAGTCTTCAAAACAAGCATTTTGCACGAGACTGGACATACAGTATTTGCAAAATTACGTACACAAATTTTTGGTGTGCAAGTAGAAACATTTTCTGTTGAGAAGATCAGAATAACTTTGGGAAATCAAAAAAAATGTTAATTTAAAGCAATAGTTCAATTAAAAACATAAAATTGTTACAAAGGTTTAATGCTTTGTGACAATTCCACATTTTGTAACAATTTAATTATTGATTCTCCTCCATGCAAATATGGGGTTCAATTTTTTCATCCACAAAACATTCCTGGCACTTGACAAACATGAAACAGCTCCATAAAGACTTGTAATCCAAGTCTCCCGAAGCCCTGAGATCCTGAAAAAGAGTCCAGCCTCTTCAGGTGTTCTGGGAAATGCTGAATTGCTCGGCTGCCGTAAAGCTCCAGAAATGGTTTATGTGTAGATATCTATTGAATTTTAACTTTTGGGTAGGCTATTCCTTTAAGAGACAGAAACAATGCCATAAAACGTGCCACATATTTAACGCCCTCTATCTTGCAGGGAGGACCAGGCAGTGCAAACCAGACCAGTTCTTCACACATCATACATCCTTTCCACAGCCAAGAAATTTGAGTAAGTTCATAAATATATTCACACCAACATGCAGCCTTATCGTGTCGCACTTGTACTGTAAATTCTGCGTTTCAAAGGTCAGAAGGTGAAACCACTTGTATTCTGACTGATCATGGTGGCTTTTCATCTTCCACGCTAACGCTGGCTTGACCAGCAGATGTCGCCATTGTTCCTAGGTGACGCTTTGCTCCATTGAATTCTTTTCAACACAATTGCTTCATGGTGACTGATGAGGTGATGGAGGAATACCTGACACATGAAATTTCAACAACTGTCTCTGAGCGATAGACTAATATATTTATTGCTTTAATTATCAATCTAGCTGACTTTTTGGTTGAAAATGCAGTGTAAAAACTAAAGATGAACTAAAACCTTCCGAGCACGGACAGCTCTTTTGATTGGTTGGTCAGTGAACAAAAAGAACAAAAAAAAAACAAAAAAAACTGTTGTAGGCAAAAATTACTATCTGTGATTTTAACATACACATGAACTCAGCCCTGGACGGCACTGCTGCATATATAAAGACCTACAGTACACTGAATGCCAACTGTGCTTTAGCCGGTTGCATTAATTTGGCAACACTTTTTACGTAGCGTTTCCCCTCGAGGTAAAACTGCTTAAACACCTGCACATTACCTCTTTCATGAGTCCTTTCACTGTTTCAATGACCATTATAGCAATACAGATAGAGCTGTACAATGATTTTAACAGCCAGCAATGTTTAGTGATAAAGTATGTAATTATAGTAATGATGTTGTTTTGATAAGTGTGAAAAGTCAATCACTTTCTTTCAGTATTCAATGAGTCATATTCAGTCTACAATGTCTACTTTAAATGGACTGTAAAGATGTAAACACTCCTTAACTACTAACACAGTAATTATAACAGATGAAGTAGTGTTCCCTGCCTGTGTCTTGTTGCCAGCTGCACTTATTTCATTGATATTACATTACCTGACCTGAACACGTACATAAAGAAGCACACATACACATTCCTTTACTTTCACATTTTTGTTGCACAAATATTTCAAAAATACCTTTATTCTGTTCCACCCCCTGAGATTAGCCTGTAGGATCCATTCTTCTCTGTGAACAGAAAACAGTACATATTGATACATGGCATGAATTTCTACATAAAAAAAAAAAAAAAAGCCACCCCTCCCTTAAATAAAAAGGGCATAACTTTCCTCAACAATTACCCTCTATTTTAAATAAGTTTCTTTTCATAGCAACTTAATGATCCATTTACATTCAGGGCACTCAAACAAAGGAATTCCAGAATCATAACTGGATAAAGTTCATATTTCCTTCCACCCATATAATTCTTTGCATCGCTCCGCTCTCTCAGCATATGTAAGAGCAGGACGGATACAACAAAGGAGAAATGACTTGGTAACAAGTTTAATGATTAATTGTATGCATAAATACGCCTCAATAGTATTTGCCAGACCTCAATGTCCCCTTGCATTTCGACAATGTAATACGTGTGTATTTCTGGAGAACGATGTGTGGACAATTCAACAACCATCAAAGACAACTAAAATAGAAACTAAATGCCTGAGCACAGCCTTATCTGTATTTATACTTCATTGAGTTAGCTTAACTGGCTACCACAAATGACAGAGCTTAAATCATGTGTTCTTTACCGCAGTAGTTCTAAAATTAAGCATCATCTACTTCCTCTCAGGTTATCGCCTTTGTGCTGACCTGATTTATGAGCAGTTGCCCCAAGAGGGGTGTTTCTGACTCAACTTGTTTCACTTGAATGTTTTATAGGCCTGAAGAGGTGAAAGTCTCCATTATTTCATAAAGACATTAAATAAATAGAAACCCTTCAAGGATATGGAAAACAGAAATGTGTTATTTCCCCTCTTTCTTTTAAAAATACTTTTAAACCCCTGAAGTTGGGAACGTGTGTTGTGCAGCATTTAAGCATTTTCACTAAACTACTAAATGAGCACATCACTGACAAGTAAAATGACAACAAAGCTCATTCTTCTAATAAACAAACAGCACTCTGCAGGGAGACTTGTGGAGGTGATGCTCAACACTTCAGGAGTGTTTATTCAAGTTTTTTTTTTTTAATATCATGCAGAGAGTCAACCAACAAAAGGTACTGGATACTAATGAATTAGGAGGAGGGTCCATCCGCTGTTAGGGCACCTACAGTGTGCATCCCCTGTTCTGATGTGGACAATGACTGGTCAGCTGCTGTGCTCATACCATTTGAGGTCATTAAATGACCCTCACCGATGGCAAAGTGGTTCAATGGGTAGATGCCACATTTACTAAAACCCTCCTTTACAATGCTGACACCCTCTTCCTCTTTCACCACCTGATACGTCCCTTTAAATACACCTGAGAACTCCTTCTTGCTGACAGCAAAGTGACTGTCAGTGGTACAGCCGT
>KV751332.1:3502740-3545049 GCA_001698575.1 Mola mola | reverse complement strand
TCATTAAACTGTCAGATGCATTAGATGTGGAGCTACCTACAGCTGACGCAGCTCCTAAACTGCTGAAAGATCCAGAACAATCCCACACTGAGGATACTAAACTAAACCAACAGTTGGAAAACACCAATATGTGAGTAAGCTCTTGTCAAAAACAACCACCTCACTTTTTTAAATAAGATATTCATGTTTTCATTCATGCAATAATGTGCACCTTTTTCCATTTTTTTTTTTTGCAGTTCTGAAATGCCTAGAGAGGAGCTACAATCTACACAAACTCTGTGTTTGACCAGGTAATGTCTCCCTTCAAAGATAACATACAGTAATCAAGAACTATAGAAGTTCATACACTTAAATTTAACGAGGGTTAAAATCTTTTCAACACTTTTTCTATAACATAGGAAGACTAGTGATGTTTGTTCATTCAGTTACAAAACAGTTGATGGAAACGTCAAGATCATATTCAGTGACCCTCTGATCACTTGCCACCCCGACTGTCTACAGGTTTGTTCTGCTATCTTCTTTACATAGTAGGAAATATACTGTTCATCTGTGATCATTTATTGAATGACAGGCTTTTGTCATTTAATACAGTTAATACTGTGTGTGTTTTTGCAGTGTGGTGAGTGTGTGAAGGCCCTAGGAGATCTGCTGACCCCCATGCTTTGCTATGACTCTTTAAGGCTCAAGCCTAACTGGGACAAATATATCATGAGAGAAGACCCCAAGCATACTTTGATAATGTGTTGTTTGGACTGAGAACATCACCCTTCTTTTTAACAAAATTCTAAATGTGCTTCAGTACATAGTGTGAAATCAGGCTCAAGATTTGTGTTATGAAAAAATTGTGACAGCATGTTTTGTGGTACCTCTCAAAAAAATGGTTGAATGAAATACAATTAACATTATTTTTATTGTGTAGTAAAATAAAATGACAAATTACTAATGTAAATATTTTAATTGGCCATACTTTTAAATGAACACACACAGCACAGCTGACTGAGTAGCAGGGCTAAGCATGCAATTCGAGTCACCTGGAGGCACGTTATTGAAGCATCACAACATCAGTAACATACAATGCTCATTTTCAGCATTAGCCAAAAAAGCGCCATCAGTGAATTCTATATTTTCCCCCTTGACAGTGGCATTTAAACAGAGTAATAATGCATTATGAATGAAGGCAAAGTACATGTCAGTGAAAGCACAGGGGGAGATAGGAAGATGGTAACTACAGGAACTTTGGTACATTCAGCTTCACTTGCTTTAGTTGACACAATATTGATACTCAAGATGGGGATAATGAAGCAGCAGCAAAATCATATTCAGAACCAATGTATGCATCAGTAAACACTGAACAGGAATGATTTGTGAGGCTTGCTCTCATCGCTCTTAATTATTCATGAGACATCATACATCAAAATCTGATGTAAACGACATCAGTGCCACTGAAGCTTCACAAAAAAGGATGGAATGAGAGATACAAGTGACAAGAAGGATAAAATGAACAACAAAGCCAAGAGAATCATCTCAGGACATATTTTGAGGAGGAGACCAGAGCTTGCTGCTGGTTGTGAATTATCTTCATCTCTCTGTCTGTTGTTCATACAAAAAAGAGTTATGGGGGACATTTGTCTGTTATCAGCCATGTCTGAAGACGGAGTATAGAATGCGATCCAGGTTTGGAGGTTGCTTTTTCCCAGAGGATGAATGGAAATCTAGTGTTGCACGTATTGACTGTCCATCTCAAAGCCAGCGGACGGGGTTGACTGGGATGTATGTGTTTTAGTTAGCGGATTCCTTTCCTGCCCAGAAACCGCAGGACTGCATAGTTGTAGGTGGTGGCAACCATGTACAGAAACTACAAAGGAAAACATTGAGGTTAAGGTTGGAGGAATAGAAAACAGCAAAGATGAAACTGTGTGTTTTGATATGTATTTGAAATATATCTGAATAAAACTAAACACCAAACAAATGGCTTTAGAGACACTTCACCCAACTGAAAAAAGGTTTTCTTACCATGAGTGGTATCTAGGTATGTAGGTATTTGGGTTGGAGTTCTTTGACATGTGTACTGTTAACCCTTTAGAAAGGAGGCAATTTGAATTTTGTTTGTATTCCACACTGACTTTGACAGTGTCCCTGTTACTACACATTAGTGCCAGGCAATATACGTATTAATGTTTTGATATGAGAATGTATATCATATGGGATTTTTGTTGTGTTATGGCATAAGTGTTATGTTTTCCTGGTTTTAAAGACAGCATTACATTAAGATTTTGTAATTTTCGAAAACTTATCAGAGGGTTCTACCTGTTGTAATATGTGCCTTCACTCACATCATTCATTAAACCTTACAGATGATCAAAATGATCATCAAAAATCTCATTGTACATGTCAAAGTACTAGGTGTGTGACAATATACTATATTCATGAGTTTATACAAAACATTATATACAAGAAACGATTCAGTAAGTATCACAATGCATTGATATACCAAAATCCTTAGTAAATATGTCTTTGATCAGTAGTATATCAAATGGTACTGATGATTTATCATTGGATAAAGATATGACTTGACCATAATCTGACTTTTGAGAGCTTTCTTGTTACTTCCCTTCACATGTTGTAAATCATTTATGCAATTTGTGTGAAATAAGTTGTCATTTCAAAATTGAAGTAAGATTCAATACATTTTTTTAAGATAATCAAATACTTTGCACTAAAAATTGGAATTATTTCATTGGTATGTACCCCTTCCATATTTTCAATGCTTTCAGTACAACATCAGCAATGGTAAAATCTTTTTAAAACTGAACCAACCAGATAAAACCCTAAAGAATTTGCATGGCCAAATACATGAAGGTGCCACTGTATTTGTAATTCGGCTGAGCTGGCCCCTTAAATGTGATTCAACTGGAAGTATTTTCAAAAAGGAAGCCTTGATGAAACATTTAATCAGGCCATGAATGATGCAAATCTCCAAAGCAATTGCTCACCAGTGCTAGGAGAGTAATCCCAGCACCAGCAAACGCAGCTATGTACAAGTCATAGGTGAGGTAGAACTGTAAGACACAAACACAGGCTAGTTTAATATATATTCAGAGACATGAACCAATCTCTCGTGTGTCATTCCATCACATCAAAATGCTCCCCTTAACACCCATCCGTTAATAATTCAGAATAGATTTTACATTCCTTCTGAATGCTGATTTTAAGGATGCTGACATGAAATGCTGAACCACGTAAAAGTGAAGTATTGGATTCTTCTACTCACTTCGCTGGTTTTGCAAATAGATGCCAAGGTCATTCCACAAGTCTTGCCTGGCATTGCATTCCATGGGAGTAGACCTTAAATAAAGTCATTTTGTAAGTATCTCTTACCATTTCTGAATCGTGATGAGTTATGATGTACTTCAGTTCAGTACAGGGACATAATGGTACAGAAAATAAAATAAAAGACTTATCTTCATTATTTCTTTACTAGCACAACAACCAGGTTTGCATCTACCCTCCGGTGATCGATTCACTTCTGTCATGGACACATTAACATTCTGATAAGGTGGACAAGGTGTCAGTATTAAAAGAACAACGCACCATACTGCCTGGCATCCATGCAAATCCAACTGTGCTGATTAATGCTGGGGGTTGTTTCAGCCAGGATGTTGATGTTGTGGCAGGTCTGCTCCATGTTGAATAAGAAGAAGACGGGGATCGTGCTGAAGGCAAACACTGCCAGCCAGATGAAGGCCAAGATATACGTCACAATGATAAACTATTGAAATAAAGAACACAGTACGTTAGCTCACAAATGTGGCATAGGTGGCTAGGTTTCATGATGATGAATGTGGTGTCACTGAATCAGCCTTCAGCCATAATTCATGATTCTGTTGAGAAATCACAGACACAAGAGCATTTTATTGAGCCTGGTGCTAAAACAAACTGGCAACATCTTGTTAATGACCTGACATCATATTTACTCTCCTCCCCCTCCCTGTGCTCACCGTCAGGCTGAGACAGCGGCCACATTGGGTGCTCCGATATTCACCGAAGGTCTGCTTGATGGCGCTTGTGGCGTAGAAACCCTCAGCCAGGAGGAGGATACCGTAGAGGAAGAAAAATGATGCCAGGCCATAGATCATATACTGAAAGTATTTGATGCTGGAATAGTGCCAAGGAGAAATCACGCCGAACAGAAACCAAGACAAAATCAATTAATTCTTGAGAAATCAAAAGTCATTATTCAGTGAATTGAACGAAACGTCACTCACAAAGACGCCATGACTGTGAAGTCCTGAACGTTGCGGGCGAAGTATGTCTCCACCAGGACTTCGGTTTGGGTCAAGGCTTCATGCCCACAGCCACAAAACAATGCCATGCCAGCATAGCACAGCAAGGTGGCCACCAGGGAGGGGTAGGGCACTGCCCCAATGCACCGGATACAGCAATCATAACAACCTGAGGGGGCATAATATATCAGCACACAGGCGGCACACACCGCACATATGACCACACAGCACATCTACGCAATGCAGGGGGATCCTTTTACCCTGTCAGGGAGCTATGAAAAGAGCCCATGAGCAGACATGAAAACTACACCAACAGGCAAGAAAGCAACAGAAGAGGAATTAGTCAGCGGTGACAAAACAAGAGTTCAAGTAGCGATTCCCAATAAAGCGTCCAAACACAAGCAGTCACCACCGACTTCAAGACAATCTCTTGCACTTCTTCCAGGATAAACTGCGCTGTTGAAGCTGGTAGGAAACGTCCACAGTGTTAATAAATGCATTGGCAGAAATGGGATAGAGGAAAGCACCTAAGGCTTTGCAAAGCCAAGGCTGCCTGACCGGGAACATTTGCTGCTTCTGATCCTGTACCCCGCGACAAGTAAGAAGCAAATGCCAAGAAGTGCACAGTGCTGCCTACGAGGTATTGCTTCAGCAAAATAAGCCTCTTTGCTCTGATTTCATCCGTATGCGAAACGTCATCTGAGTCTACCAACGGCTCACGGCTCCATCCCTACATTCTCTGGTCCTGCCCTCTTTGTCCAGACGTCACCAGGCAATTAGGAGATGGTAGTGAAACACTGGCTTCAGGAGCCTTGAGAAAGGGCTTCTCTTTGTGGCTGCAGATACAATATTCTTTGTCTTTGCCATGATCAGGGAGGAACAAAGGGCAGCGATGTCCAACGAACAAAGGCCATAGTGCTACATTACACACACACTAGAGTTGTGTGGTGGCAGATGGGTCACCAGGATCCTCTCAACACCACTGGCAATGTCTCTACTCAGGCCACGCTCCACCCACAATTGGCTGACTCTGGTACCATGGCACCAAGTGTCAATGGGCTTGGTTCCAGTTCTCAGAGAGTGGAGCGAAGGATAATGAACGTGTGGGGCAATTTGAATATCTTCACAACAACAACCCCACTCAAAAAGTTGAGTTTTAAGGAGTCAGTGTGATTAAAACATTAGGGCAATTTAACAAAATTACAGAATTGGCGTGGGAAGAGAACAGAGGTGGTGAGTTAAAAAAACTGCTATTAAGTATAAATAGTAACAGCAAGAAGTCCCGTTAATGATAGAGCCTGAAGACGCCCACACTTATGATGCAGCGGTGGGCACAGTGTTAGAGTGATACATGCCATCATAGTCGCTGCTTGAATTCAGTGCAAAAGGCTTGCAATGCATTAGTACTGATAATCAATCACGACTCAAAAGCTGTTAAGGAATGTGTGAAACATGTTGTTTGTGAGGAAAAAAACATCTAGCAGAAGTTGTTTGGGTCTACAGTTTTCATCCAAATCCGTTAATTTATAGCCATGACACATGTGGGAGTATCTTGACCTCTTTCACATGAGTGACCTGGCATGGCCCTGACATGATGAGAGCCACAACCCATTTTCTGTACGCCACTCTGATTCAAGTCTGGTTGACGGTGAAAAGAGGTTAGGGGAAATATTCTGCACATGGAAAAGTCAGTAATCCGGACTGAGTCCATGTCCATGTCCAGACTGTTTTCTGAAATCGTCATCACATTAGAGCATTAAACTGCATTATTTACCAGAAAACATGAGCAAAAGGGTGATGGTAAATCAATATGCCATATCTGCATATCAAAATATTTTCAATAAATGAAAGCACACAATTCAAAAAATCTTGCCACAACACGGCAACATAAAGGCAACATGTTGTCTATAAGGACAGGGAGGACAAATCAAGGCCATGATTAGTAAGTTATTGAAATCGTCATTTTCAAATCCCATTAATAATAGATGAGAAGAGTTATCAAAAATTTGAATATTGAATTTGCACTCACCCATGTCCAGACAGAAGTGCAGGGGGTTATTGAAATATTTGCTGGGTGGCCTTGTGACTGTGATATGAGGATATGAGAAGTTAATGCCCGCCACTCCTATATGAATCTGCCTCACACTTTTGTCTCACAACAATAGATACCACATCTCCCCAAGTCACATCTTAAAGTCACAAAGTCCCATTTCAGCTGCCAGTCATTATTTATAGAGCCATGGGTAGGACTGGGCACAGAGGGCAGCTCAAAATTATAATATGGGGGGTTTTTTTTGGTGGTTTTTTTTCAGTATTAGGCAATATTTTCTGTGTTATATCTGTTTGGACTAATACTTTGACTCTTTGTAATTACATTGAAATATGTGGGTAATGTGAGAATGGGAGTTTATGCGGTTTATAGTATATCAATTGCAATGATTAAAAAAAAAATCAGTTTTTCATTCTGTCAACTTCAGAAATATTTCTATTTCTTTTTAGGTTTTATTTAATATTCACCATGAAAATTAACTAACAAATGTTTAAACGCATTTGAACACTCATTTAGGTTGGACATTTTATGAAGTTGTATTACTTCATCAGTTTATTTAACATGCATGTGTCATCTGTCTGTGCAAACACATGCTAGGTGTCAGTGATCAGCGCTGATTCCTCAGAGTGGCACCTTCACACACAGAGGTGTACATGAATAAAAGGTGGGAAAAATTAAAACGACAGTGACTGACATCGATGAAGTTGACTAACAAGGGTGACATTGACTGTTGGGTCCAGCTGCTGCCCTCCTTCCGTCCCTCCTTCTTGTTTGACCCAGTTGATGTCAAAGCTGGGTTCAGTACAAAGGACCCAGTGTGGAGAGGGAGAAAACAACATGAAAAGCCCCTAATCCTATTTTTACTAGACATTTTATGCCTACCAAATAAATGAATGTCATTTTTAATGATCACTGCATTATAATCCCTGATATTGCAATGGTTTTGAATAAGGTTCATATTTGTTTGCTGAAGATGGTGGGTCCCATTTTCTTTATCATCCATATAACAAAGATCTGGTCCTTTTTACAAACAAAAAGGACATTTGAGCAGCTGATCTGCTCTTGAACGTAAATTCTCTCGTCTCAAAAATAAAATAGCCTTTTGAACCTTTTTCATTTGAATTGAGCCTTTTTTCTTTTAAAATGCAAAGCAACAACGGATAAAGTAATTAGTATGTAGAAAGGATTAATGACATCAGCCTTGTTGAGCAAACGCCAAAGCGTGGGGAGGACTGATGCCTTTGAAATCTCGGAGAAAACCATGCAAGGGACAGACAAAGGAAGAGGGAAACATCAATTAACCTCTGTAGTGTATGTGAGCATGTAGAATGGTTGTCAGCTTTACTTGGAATATGTAAATTAGCAATAATGCTGACAATCAAAGGACGGGATTGGGTGGGAGGACAAGTCCGGGGACTCTCTAGCTTGGTTGACATAAAAATTTTAGATTTGTCCATTTGTGAATAAAATATTCTGCAGGAGCTCATGCAGATGGTGATCAGGTATGTGGGCAGCCCTGATGAAGAATTGGCACCACAAATATTGACTGTCAAGTAAGCAAAAAATTATATTATACTGCATAAATTAATATAGATTTTTGCATAATCACCTGGAAAATTGCACTTACATCACAATCAGCACTGTGACGCTATATGCAGTATGATATGCAGGGGTGGAAGTAAAAAATTACATGTACTACACTACTGTAATTAAGTCATTTTTGTTTTGTACTGTTTTGAGTCCCAGTTATTGTACTTTACTGAAGTTCTTTGTATAATATAAGTATTTCACTTCATTATATGTTGAGGTGAATCAATTACCAAGTCAAAACTGTAGTAGTTTTTCACAGCAGCCATTTTGTCAAGAAACAGTAGTACAAACACAGGTCTTCGCTAACAATGACGGTTTTGTCACATTAAATGAAACAGAACCGCAACAAACTACTACAACTGTGTTCAGTGTGTTTTGTAATTTCATGTCAATATGGCTGCTGTGAAAAATGCTTATAATGCCCTAAAATTAAGGTCAGCATTTTTGTACCTCAGCATAGTTAAAAAGTGACTGCATCTATCTAAATCAGTCACAGCTCAAAATCTTTGAAAACTATGAGGACCACAGTGGAACAGCGAGGCTAAATGGACTGGTTATAGTGTGACAGGGGACTGTTTATATGCAATGCGACTCGTCAAGCAAAGAACCAAGAGCAGATTAAGGGTGGACCAGAGCCACAGATTGATGCTCAGTCAGGTGAGAACTTCCAACAGTAACATAGTGTACAAGCTATGCTCTGTGTAAAACTGTGCATCGCTCTTTGCAGCAGATGTCCATTATTGCATGTCTGTATATTGTGGTGCCACATACTGTTTGGCTTTATTTAGTCTCTTTTGTACTCTTTTTGGATTAACTATAATGAGGCTGAACAGAATAAGACTGTTACATATTTATAGTTGATAATCAGAGGTATGGACAAAATCTGTCTAATCAAAGGACTGACATTACATAACCTACCCAGCTTCATTTATCAGAATGTAACATGATAATGGTTAATCTACTGTACAGTACATGGTAACCAACTTACTTCTTACTTGCCTGTAAGTTATTTTTAAAACTTGTACCTGGGTAAAATATCAATACTTTTACTTGAGTATAATATTTTACATGGCATGGCATAGAGCTGTGCCATTGAGTTATTTTTATAATTTTGTGTTGCGTGATTGCTGCATTTGCCAATATTTATGCATGGAAAGCACTATTGTGGATGTGTTTATACTGGGAAAGAGGGGACCCTGTAGAAATATTTGCACCACCACCTCCTATCCCTGTTATGGTAATGTGCATTATGTTTTCTTGTGATGAACAAGCAGACTAACAAACAAACATCTAACAAACAAACAAGCGCTCGGAGGGCAAAAATATGCCAGACTCAGGCAGATGTGAGTTGAATGGCAATGACTTCCTGTGGTGAAAGCCTAAATTATTTTTTTTGCCGCATGATAGAACAAAGTAAGAACTAAGCTGTCTCCAATAGAGTATTTGTTTACGTGTGTTTGATTGTCCTTGATGATAATCTCAGAGTTTGGCTGGCTGTTTGAAGCCACAGTCACATTTTAAAGTTTTAAAGTTTAAGCCTAAAACTCAGCAGAGGCACATGTGGACCATTATGGAAAGATGGACAAAGAGGATGGTGGGCTGGATAAAAATAAATAAAAGATAAAATAAAGAGAAAATAATTTCATATTTGCTATATGACAAAGAAATTCAATGTGGTTTGGCTAGCAATTGGAAACACTATTCATTAGTGTCTAATAAATGGATTTCCTGGCTGGGCTCTTTCTGTGCACTCTCTCCATCCTCATTTTCCAATCCGAACTGGTCCTCTGCGAAGAGTTTGTTTTTAACGGAAGCTCTTAAAGAATTGAAAAAACTGTAATTGGACATCAAGATGGTACACAGGCTCTGCAAGAAAACCCCCCCCCCAAAAACCAAGAAAGTACGAGAGTAGGCAATTATACAAGTAAGGCCGAAACGGGAAAACCATTAAGGTATGGAAATGAGCAAGAGGTCATTTTTTTGCTCATCAATTTATTTCTCCTTTTTGTGTGTGTATGATTCAATCTCAACTTTTTACAAGACTCATCTTTAGTTCCATAAGTCTTTAATAGCTTTCTTGTTTAGATTAAACAACATTATGATATTTTCAAAGAAATCAAAGCCTGTTGTCCGTCCTGTCTGACCCCTTTATATAGCTTATATTTTGGTACGCACAGGGTCCAAACCACTATGAGAAACTTTTCATGAATCTCCTGTTAAAATGTGAATAATTAGTGGGTATACATACAATTACAATGTAATTACAGTTGTCTTTCTGAAGACCTGACAGTATTCATAAACAAAAGACAAATCAAATGTAGGTCTAAGTTTATTCTGTACAAAGAAGCCAAGCCAAAAGAACCATGAACTGGTTTGAATAAGAAACACATTTTAAGCACTTCTACGTCATAGCAAAGCCAAAGTTATATTACTACAATGTATTAATCAAAATTATGGACACTTAAAATAAAAAAATAGCAAGGATACTCAAATAGACTATAATCTAAATTACACAACACTACATATGCAAAACGGAAAGGTTAATTTAAGATAATGGCTAATTTACATTTTTGTAGCGCATTTCTCAGTGCACTCACCTGCGCGCTCACTCCCGGGTGCACACACCCACACACACATGTGGGTGCTGCACTGTGCACTACCAGATATTTTAACAGATATTCTGATGAATGTTTACCACATGTCAGCAGTAAATTTCAATCCTTTGATGCTGTGATTCATCGGTAATTCTTTAAGTGAGTGGGTTGCAAGGCATTTTAAAGTAATTACAGTAAAAATTTTCAGAATAAGCAATGTACCATGGCAAATATGTATAAAATAGCTTGATAGTAATAATAATAATAATATAATATCATACATTTCTTTTAGCTTTTTCCCCAAGCTCGTCTCTATCCACGATGAGCTGAATGAGTTGAATGAGTTGATCAAAATAGATAATACAGTGTAAGAAAAAGCTTTCCATACAAATCCAACTGTATAAACATTATACTAAGTTCTTGCTAGATAAAGTCCCAAAAAAGTGGAAAATGAAATGCACATTTTATCTTTTAGGCTGCATTTGAAAATGACTATTATAAAATGATTCTGCAGCTAGAATTCCTATTATGACAGAGCAAAGGCAGGATGTCAGCAGTTGTACACCTTGGAAAAGACAGAATGATAATATTCAATCCTATTTTACCTACAGTACATAGTCTAAATACAGCTTTACATTTTCATGTTTCACATACGTCACAGTTCCCCTCCACACCCGCTCCTGCACCCTGACAGGCTATACCCGTGTGGTGGAGTGGGTACTGGGCAGGCCTGCAGAGCTGTAACCAGCAGGGAAAGTGCTGTACGGACTCATGTTGGAAAGGCCCATCAGTGAGTTGGGGATCATGGTGATGTTGTTGGGCGTCATCAGAGGGATGTCATCAGGGGCGCGGCGCTGGCTGAGCGGGTAATCCATACTTGGTGAGACGTGAAGAGGATTGTGAAGGGCCTCGCACTGGTTCCTCTGCTGGGATGACAGGGTCTCGTCTACTGTGCTGGTATGGCTCATGTTGTTGCCCTTGCTGTCACACTGGGGACTGGGCTGCTGAGATGTGTCCTGACGGCTGCGCTTGTCCTTGCGGTAGTAGAGAGCAGCAAAAGCCAGGACGTTGAGAAAGAGCAGCGAGGCCCCAACAGCAATGGTGACACTGAGCTCTGTGGAGTAATCTCTCGGGTTTGGCATGATCAGAGGACCCATCTCCCTCCCGCCTTCACCATTGTTTTGGGCAGTGGATAGAGGAGGCCGACCAGTGTTGCCAGAACTCTTACCATTGGACTGGGTTGGATCCAGCGGGGTGACCTTAGTGGTGGTGGAGGAGTAGTGGAACGTGTCATGAAAGTTGTAGAGATGGGGTACCAGGTGTTTCCAGAAGGCCACTTTGGTGGCGCGGTAGTGATCACGGATGCGAGGTTTTAGGCCAATGTGCAAGTAAAGCTGGTCGAAGGGGTCATACTTGGACCAGGCCACCTCCTCAAAGCGGTTAGCCTTGGTGTGGATGAATTTGGTGTCCTGTGGCACTGGCTTGTTGGGATCCCTACAGACACATCACAGACAGAAAACTTGAGTTACAAGAAAAGCGAAAAAAAAAGCTAAATTAAACAATAGTCATGTTTATCTGAATTCATCATATCACCATATTGATACATGGTCTCATTATCACATCCATCTAGTAATCGTCATCAAATTAATTAATGGTTTGGAAATTTTTTTTTGAACTTCACAGAGGAACAAAGCTCTTTGCCTCGACATTAGTTTTAGAAATGCTCCCACTCATTAAATGATGATAATTTTGACCACATCGCTCAGCCACTAGGTGGCATGAATGCAAAGATGTCATTTCAACTGCAAATGGAAACAGAACCTCTGCGTTTTAATCACAAAACAGAAAAAAGAATAACCACCAGCTTCACCAACAGGAGGCTTTAAAGAATATTGGCACATCACAGTTCACCATCATCACTCCTTCGCACTTAGCAGCAGTTTACAGTGAGCTGTGCTGTTTCCTCCTTCTGCTAAGACTCATTGCTGACAGGCATTCAGAGTCAACACTTTCACATCCTCTAATGATAATGCAAAATGTATCACAGGTAGCTATCTAAAAGAAACCTTGAGATACTGTTTAGATACTTGTGTTTTTGTCTCTAAATTGCCACAATGAAAAGAGAGTTCCACAAATTAACTCCAAAGATCTAACCCTAACCCTTACGGTTTCAGTCAATATTGTGTATTACAGGCAAACACGGATATACAGTTCTGTACTGATTATTTTTTCCAACTGTCACAGTCAAGATGGCAGACATTTACTGAGTACATCTTAATCATTGCTTCAAATCTTCCTGTTCACACAATTTTTTTTGTTAATCTCTGCTTTAAACATTTGTCAGAATTTCACTGTAAATTTTAAAATCCATCATCGCTAGGAAGCCTGCCTAATGTGATTAAACTATGTTGTGTATGTAAACTGGGATAATGTGGCATTAAAAAGACACAGCTTTAATTTATGGTGTATATTTTCTATACTGTACAGTGAAGCATCACATTTTAGAGTGTGTAAAATGAAACGGTCCCTTACATAAATGGTTAGGTTAGGATTACTCACCCACTCTTGGCGAAGTTGGTCCAATAAGTCATGACCACAGCACTGAGCATGATGTCGTTCCTGGAGAAGTTACAAGGGAACAGGTCAGTCGGGCCAACCATTGGGATGCCAAACACATAAGGCACCTCATCACCATGCGCTGAGTCTGACCACACTGGCTTCATGAGGCTCTGACAGTGGTGGTAGAAGGCGTAGAAGTAAGTAGGTGAGCCGTAACGAGCGTGTAGGTCAGCAGTCACCACTGAGGGTTCTACCCATTGGTGGTCAGTGAAGAGAGCAACAAGTGTCTTCCTCCTGGTCTCCGGGTTGTCCTTGTCAGCCCAGTCTGTGTACATGAATTTAATTGTCTCCCTCAGCGTGTCCTTCCCTTCTGGGTAGCCATACAAGCTGTCCACAAAGTCTGACACAGCGAAGTCAAAGTCGCTCCCAGACACGCCGTCCTCGAGGTCCATCACGTTCTCCACGAAGCGCAGTCCCTCTCCCTGATTGACACCCAGCATTATATCATAGTTAAGGAACTCGCCTTGCTCCATCAGGATCTCTGGATCATCCGGAATCACATCTCCATCAATGACAGGACCAAAAGCCACACGATACCGGGGCGGTTGGATGTCTTGCTCTACCAGCTCCTTGGCACTCTTCTTCTGCAGGCAGGTGACCATGTCCACAGTGTCCAGCACATTGCAGCCAACTCTCTCAGCCAGCATGCGAGTGTACTTGACTGGTTGGTAGTTAACAGCCCAGCTGGATAATGCAGAACCACTTTGAATGATGGCTCTGTGGAATAAACCTTGAGAACAAAAAAGGCAAGGGTAGAGAACAGAGATAAAAGTGAGTGAGTGGATGGACCCGTTATATTGTTACTACTACCTTAAAAGTATTCTAAGGAAATACATGATTAAGATGCAGCAAAGTGAAAATTTTGGCTGATTTGATTTTAAAATTGCTTCCATGGCAGAGACCTGATTTTTACAGATATCGGTAGAACCCTTACTTTACACTAATTACTATTCACAATGGAATCATGAATGCAAACAAGCCCACATGTGATGCTGAATCACATGATGCTCTGAATACTATCTATACTCAATAGTACAAAGCATTAAAGAGAGTGAGAAAGGTCAATAGTTTGAGGTGCTGTTGAAAAGATGCTCAGTAAAGCAGTTGGTAGAAGAAAGGTAATGGTATAAGGATGTTAGCCCATTCTGTTGTTATCATAATGACAAAAATACTTTTTTCTGCCTCTGCCTTATTTGTTTCAGATGGCCGCGAATACGAGGTTTCTCCTTTCTTATTTATTATCTTGCACCTGTAGAATTGTTAATACTGGGTTTCCAAAAGAGTGCTGATGCCAGCTGTACAGTAGAGGGTCTTTGCAGAGATATGAATATGCGGTAACCCTGATCCTTCAATGTTGATACAATAAACACACTGCTTTGCTGAGTTGTTTGTATGGTGTGTGTCACCTCTGCCTCTAGGGATTTTGTATCTACTACATAAAAACAACAAGTGATATGTATCAAGTCAAAAAATACTCTGACAAGGTTAAGGCATAGGATTCGCTGGAAAAAGGGTGCTTGAACAGTGTAACTTTCTTCCTTCCTTCTTCCTCATTTAATATTCTTAGGGCAGCAGCTATCTAGTGTACTTCAAAAACAGTCAGAGTCCTTTGTGCATTCACTGTAGCCAGGCAAGAGCATCAAATACAAACTGCAAAATGAACAGTTTCTGTAGCCTCCCTGGCACTGATGAAATCACACAATTTCTAACTTTCTTATGATTCTTTCCATTATCAATTGGAAAACCAGGGCACATTACAGCAACGACAGCAAATGTAGGTAAGTAAACCTTCTTCTGCATTTGTTTTGTACCTTTATGCTTCAATCTAAATCATTTTGTGAGCGACAAAAAAATGAACAAAGACAAATGATAAAAATGACTGTCATCCATCAGCTGTCATTGCTGTCATTGCTGTCCCACACCCTTAATTACTTCATTATCACAGGAATTAAACATTGGTTGTTACTTTGAGATATTGACATAATTAACTTGTAATTTCTGGAACTGAAAAAGTTCATTAATGGGGGAGCTAGGCAAAATTATTTTGTTATATCATTGTTATATCTTCAGGAAAAGAGCACTTGTTATCTTGTAGTAAATACATGAATAAATCTCAAGAAAATCAAATAAATCTACCTCACAGGAAAATTGATGACAAAAGATATTTCCCCCTTGACAGTTTAGGGCTTCTTTAGTATTACCATTTCAAAGCAGGAGTAAAATACTGTATATGATAAATAATTTTGTTCTTAAGAGCTAAAAATCTTGTTCACAAGATGGAAGAAAACATGTTTTTTTACATAAAAACCCAAGTAAGTAACCATAATATTTAGTTTTTTAGTGAAAAGGAAAATTATGATGCAAAAATTATTTCCACTTATTCTGAATCCTGAAACATATTGCATTTACAATAATTATTTACAATAATATGCCATGTCTAACTAAATAATCGTCAATATTTCTATGAAGAACATAAATATACATTTTTGGAGAAAATATCGAAGGAATTTGGTATTTAGGCTTGTCCTGCACACTGACACACACTGACCGTGTTTTCACTCAAAGCATTATTGGCAATTTCCTATTCATTTTTTGTTTTAAACTTTTTTACATCAAATCCATTGCCTAAAGTCTGAATTATAAGCCAGTTTAAAAGGAACGCAGGTGCTCGTGACAACATGGTGAAAACTTTTTATTGCCATGAGGTTTATTTTTTAAGAGCGTCATATTTTAAGAGGCAAAGCTTTTAGGCTGATTAAAGTGAGTAGAGGGGAACAAAGGCAATCACTCACTTAACGAATACACCCTCTACCCTGTTCCCGTATCATAACACTTCATCTCCCTGACAGACTATTTAGAGCTGCACTTGAAACGAACAAAATTTCAACATGATTAAATATGACAGTTCAAACTTGGTGAATTTTGGGGTTCCTTTTAAATGAATGCATTAACCAATAATTCAACATTGGCAAATGGGTGAGCAAATGTATATCGATCATCAAAGTCAGAGATAACTGAGAGGAGGTATCACAGATGCTTACCTTCTGAGTGGTGGGACAGAGTAAGCAAGCTGACACAAGAAGCTCCAATTCCAGATCCGAACACTGTGATGCGACCTGGGTCCCCTCCAAAGTAACCAATGTTCTTACTGATCCAGCGGAGGGCTTGAATCTGATCCAGGAGTCCGTAGTTTCCTTTCGCCGCCTGGTCACCAGTACTGAGGAAGCCTGAGGTGCAGAATCAGGCACATTTCTGAAGTAGACATCTACAGTCTACAGCTACAGCTTTGATCTTAAGTTGTAGCCCAGCAGCGCATCTAAATGAACTGACACCATTTCCCCCTAAGAGCAGATCTGTGTTTGCTCTCTCCCACAGGGTCTTGACTACTTTAGTCAACTCCTCAGGAAGAGATTCCACGCTACAGCGCACCGATCAGAGCTCTGCTCATCAAATCTGAAGGTTCTCCTCGCATGTGATAAAATTCATGAATAAATTTTTCACTTTTTTTCTTTACATGAATTTCATTAAACTTCATAGAGGTCACTGTGGGTTTTACAATTGATCCCATTACCTATTCCCTTGTCTTGTCTCATTCGACAAAACTGTTTTGAATCTTAAAAAGCAGGAAACTCTTGACCTAGGGAATGCTGCAACCCCCCATGCTCTATTAAAATCATTTTTTTCTGTCAAGAATGGAAAATGCTGGTAGTTTTGTACAGATTTGATAAATCAATCTAAAAGGGGATAAGGAGGCGAGAACAGGAAATCACTTTTGAGGACACCATTTGTATGCAGATCAAACTATGCCGTACCAAAGACTCGGTTGCAATATTTTTCATTATATTTTACATTTTTCTCTTACATCTTATATATATATATTTTTTTACCGTCTAATAACAGCAACACAACTGGAAATGAATGACCACTGTGACAGTTCAATCCCACACATTAAAGTGGGGCAGAATACCCCATTTAAAGCCGCATTTAAAGAGACGGTGTCATCACCTAATATTCCAATTCTGTAGTTGAGCGTGACGACCACAACGTTCCCATAACTGGCGAGCACGCTGCCATCCATCATGTTTCCAGTGCCCTCCATATAGGAGCCTCCATGGATGTACACCATCACAGGTCGGGCTTCAGAGTCCCTTATATCTGCAACATCAACACACATGTATGCTGACCAAACTGAGGTAGAAGTAATGAAACACATGCTCACTCTTAATAAACTATATATCAACAGTATGAGTCATTGGGAGTTCAGTATGAGATATGGGCAAAGACCCGTTAGAAAAGGCAGCACTAGGCCTGTGATTTGCAAGCTGTAATGACATTCAGAAAATGCATGGTAAATACACAAGGGGTATATGAATAAAAAGATCATATATAATTAACAAGAGCTGCATTAAGTGTTCAGCCATGCATACTTGTGCTCTGAAGCATATCCAAAAGGTCTAAGTTAGTGCTTCAGTGAGAAGGAAATCAATTGATTTGGCTTTTGATTTGATGTGAGTTCAGTTCAACAGTTCAAGATACAGTATGAAATGCATGCACAAGCATAAAAGATACCATTTACATGTGGCGACTTGAGGTGAAAATTAATACGCTGCATTGCGCTGCTACTGTTAGCTAGAATACAAGCTTCCAATAAAAGTAGAAAATCTATATTTCATGCTTGGAGAGCAATTTGTTATATGAACTAATGACTAAGGACGAAGAGACGGTTAAGTATAAAATGTAATGTGTAAATCAATGGCAGAGACGTAGCACTTACTGAAAGGCTCGCAATGGTGCTCATTTCAAGACATAAGGTGCATGAGCAGCAGAATTATGTAATCACAAATCCAACATTTTTCTCAATCCACTCAAAAAAAAACAGCAGAGAGAAGCCCCAAAGGAAAGTTAAAAAAAAAAAAAAAGGACAGAATTCTAAGATGCTAATCTACGCAAGTCAAGATAAAAGATTCCATGCATCAAGAGTTTGAGCTCTTAAAAATACCTTCAGATATATGAGTCTCAGCATGTGAGAAAGTCGCCCCCTTTTTCTTGTGCTGGCTCCCTGGGATTCACATGAGGGAAAAAAAGAAGTAGAGAATTCAAAACAGCATGGTTGACTGTTCCCCTTTTATTTTTCAGATGTTCCAATCAAGCTGACAGAAGGAGGAAAATAAAAGTATGATTAGTCCATTTATATACAGTATGTTTCCCCTAATTGGATGCTGACTAAATGAAAATCTTAAGAGATCTATGACACATTTATATTAAAAATTGGAGCGTTGAAGGAGCGTTACTTATTAGTGTTTGGAATGCTGTCACATAGTTAAATCATTTTCCTTGTGACATATTTGTAGGTGGCACAGTCTGTATGCACTTATGCACACTGTTACCTTTGAATGCCTTATTATCTGTATTGTTATATTGACCGGACTGCCTCGGCTTTGACTGGAGTGGTACATCTTTCTTGGTTCACTTCATCTCTCTCAACAATTATAGTTGCACAAACATTCTCCAGGTAAACCACTGCAAGATAGTTACAGAGGCTAAGAGGAATATGGTTTATTGATGAATTATTAAGCAGGTGACAAAAACTGTTACCAACATTTCAGAAAGAGAGTCTTTAATTTGTCATGGCAAAAAAGGTGCTGGAGATGACAAAAGAAAAAGAAAACACCACAGGCTTCACATAAGTGAAACAAACAATAAAGTCACATAATGCCTTTTAAATAAATAATGACTGAGTCTGAAGAAATAAACACACAGAAGTGATGGGTTATGTTATTTATGTTGAAATGTGAATGCAAATGTGGAATTTAATGAACCTGTTTGTGTGCTGGCTGGTTATGGGGGGGCTTTCAGGCAGCACTCAGACTAGGAGCTTTGTAAAACGTGGGCTGCACCATTTTGGACCACTACCTCTCAAGCTGGCTGTTTATCTGTTGTTGCTACGCTACCATAGAAAAGTCAGTCAAAGAGTGCTACACTACATACAAAAGCTGAACATGGTTCAACTCTCATCTCTGAATGTTTTGTATTATACTGAATGCTTGTGAGGAGGGGGGGTAATGTTTAAATTGCAGATTGAATTCATCTGCATTAGAGTGTTTGCCAACTCCCAAATTTAATGGACATACAGCATCTCTGACACACAATGTTTCCTTGCTGGTTCGTTTCACTGTTATATCAGACATAGAAATGGTAAGGATTCAGCAAGAGTGACCTCCTGCACCTGACTAGCTGGCCCCGAACACATAAACTGTCTGAACCAAACAGGGATAAGGTAAAATATGAATAGATACTATTGTTATGAAACATAGGGAGCAGGTACTGCTAGCTGTAGCTCTCCTAAGTTGTTTTTCATGACACCTTTGATGCAAATATGCTACGTTCATCATTTTAGGGCTGAAAATTACTGCTTAGTTTAGGTGGACCGGTACTTGAACCAAGTCTTACGTCCGCAATATTTCACCGATTTGCCTACCACTGGGAAAATCACCCACGCTGGTGCATTTGTGTTTAGCTGGGTCTCTCAATGTGTCTATGCATGCAGTGGGAAACACCTTCAGTAGTCATGACTACCACAAAATCAATAAGTTCCAGCTCATCAATTGGAACAAGCTTGTTATTTCAAAATGATTACTCCTACGACATATAACACAATGATGACAGTGCTTTGGATGGTAAATCAGCCCTTGGCGGCAGCAATGACATAAGCAGTGGTCACAGGCATGCTTTATGACGACAACAGGAGGACGACACTGAAGCCATGGTTAACGATGATCAATGGACATGGGAAGTCATTGCTGTCCATTTTACCAGACGAACTCACCATCCTCTGTCGGAGCGTAGATGTTTAGATACAAACAGTCTTCGCTCTGATCCTGAATGTATGTGGCTACTGTGTCCAGGTTATAGGTAAACCATATGGGCATCATGATCTCTGGCACGGTGTTGTGGATATTCTGAGGGCACACAGGCATGAAGTGGGTAGCATTCTTGATACCTGACCAAGAGGAGGGCTGCTCGGGAGGCATGAAACGCTTCTCGCCCACAGGCGGAGCGGCATAGGGGACCCCCAGGTACTGATCAACAGGCCTGAGCACCTCACTGGGCACAGGAACCCTAAGGCCTCGCAGTTTCCCGGACTGGGTGGTCACTGTTGGGTAGAATATCTGGCTCGTTGCCTTTGTGAACGACCAGCAGGAACATAGTATCCACCAAAGAAGAGCACAGTGGGTGATAGTTACAGTCCCTTGCTGATGTGCAGGCAACAGATGGTCTCTAAATGTAGTCAGCCACATGGTCTGGGCAATACGATGCCCTGACAGAGCACGAATGCACACTGTAGTGTCTGCTCAGTCCCTCTGCACTGATCCCTTCAGACAGACATCACTCACTGTGCCTTTGGCTCTGACAGTTATCAAATCCAAATACACCTCAGCCAGATAAGGACCGCCCCCACTTCCGCTTTTCATTGCAGTGCACACAAATCTGAAAGAAAAATCACATGAGAAAACATCAATATATATATATACAATAATTACATTTTCAAAAAAAAAAGCTAATTTATGCTTTGAAATGACAAATCACTGAACACTGATTTCTCTGAAGCAGTGGAGGAGGCGATGGGAGGAATCTACAAAATCCATCTGCTATGATGTATGATGGAAGTGATGCTGCAAAAGCCTCTAAAGATGAAAAGGTGTTAAACAAGGATTTTCTTATGTAAAAACAAGAAAGTGAGCAGCAAATAAAGACCCATCTTTAATATGCACCGAAGACAGATTAAAAGGAGCGCGTTGGAAAACTGACTTCATTGTGATGTTTCTGTGTTAAATGTATTTCAAAAACAACTAATGTCTCGAGTCACACATAGGTAATATTTGTGGAAACGTCTCAGTACAAACATGTCTGATGGGACCACGCGAGTACCACCCCCTCCATAAAGCAGCATAATTGCAGGTTAATTGAAAGGCTTGAGGAAGGCTTCAAGGCAACAGTGGACCATTTAAGTTTAATATCAGAGGAAAAGCTTCCTTTGACACTTCTATTAGAGAATTTGATTTGGTTTTATCATCTGCATACTACATAGTGTCTTTATTGTTTTATCACAAATTTTATGCTCAGCGGCCCTTAAGTTCAATATGCTATCTTGGTTATCTCCGTTTATTATTTGAAAAACGGATGACATGAAAGACATAAATGATATCCTGTTGGTTTTATTTTCTTATCACGCTGATTTCATCATCACCGCTCGTATTGCATAAAAAGTGCTAGTTATATTGCTTAATTTTCTTGTTTTATTTCATTTTTTTATAAGGCTACAATGATTAACTAATTAATGGCTTGAAAGAAAAGTCATCAACAACTATTTTTATGATGAAATAATCATTTCAGTGTTGTTTCAAAAAAAAAAAATGTAAACATATGTTGATTCCAGCTTTTTTTCTTTGTCATTTCTGACAGTAAATGAAGAGTCTTTGGGTTTTTAACTACAAACAATTTGAAGACATCACTTTCACTTTCACTCTTCTTTAATAATTCAAAGGGAAAATTCATAATCATTTTCTCAAATCAATAACTCATGATTAATCAATAACTAAAACAATTGTAAGTTGCAGCTCTACTTTTTTTTATTCTATCTAAACTATATGAATATGTAAGATTAAATTAATTTTGCACGTGGGTCTATTAGATAACTCCCAGAGCTACGCACCAAAAACTTACTATATTGTACTGCATATGATTGTGTATTTGGAAATACATTTGAAAATTGACTTGATCTGGGAACTGATATAATAATGGCAGTGTGTAATAAAAGCAAAACACTTGATTGTGTGATGCAATGAAACAAACTTGTCTTCTGCATGCACTTCATCTGTTTTCTGACTCAGCTGTGGTCGCCACAGCGTGTTATGATGACAAGTGATAACTAGTCACTGGTTCAGCGGCGTGCACGCTTTGGTACCCAGGAGGTGTTTCACATTCTCACAAGAACATACTGCATGTCAAACAGGGTTTCCAATGGGAGCTCACCCATAATGAACTAGAGGAAAACAAAGTGTGTTCTTCCAATTAACTGGTCATCCAAAATGAATACCTTATCCTTTGTGATATAGCAGTTGACATAATATGCTTGACATCAGGCTCCACTGTCTCCTCGGTGAACAAAGCAAAAACAAGCTTGTTACCCTAATCAAATTTATTGACAAGTGCTGCCTCGAGCGTTGTCAAAGACTGCAGTGAAACAGCTTCCCTTCTGTCTGATGAACCTATCTATTAAGACAGAAGACACTTTGCCTTCTAATATCGGAGACTAATTAACCAGAGACATGGTGCATTGGCTTTTCTCCTGCCCTGCAGCATTCTGTTTGCACTGGCAGGAATTTAAACAGCAGTAAAAGGCAGCTCATTCCCTCTTAGACAGGTGCACAGGTACCCAATATTGAATACCATCATGGTTTGCTCATCAGAGTGTTATCAAGCCAATGATGTATATGAGAATTATCGCTGCCATTGGCCAGTTACGTCTGTAGTAATGATTGTGTCCCGCAGCCAAAAGAGGACAATGCTGTCTTCTCCCATCTCCTATCTGTTACGTGACAGTGATGTACAGCTCCCAGGTCGTTAAAATGGAAGAAAGATAGAGGACCAGATTCTTTTTTTCTGTGGATCAGGTCACATCTCTGGTTTCAAACTGACATTGATAGTACATCATTTGGAGGTATCTCTGCTCACCATTTCTGCTCTGACATCGTCAATCTTCTTATCAAATTAGCAATTAGGGGCTGTATAGCGGGTGTCACCAATCAAAGGGATAATATGAGTGGCCTTTTAAATTACACATGAATCCATGATATCAGTCTCACTAGATTTGCATCTTTCTTTGCTATTTGAGATCAAACTCTGATTTGAATCGCAGCTTGTCACTTGCAGAGGGTTCTTTCTCCAACTTCTTGTCAGAGATAGGACAAATGTGAATAAAAGCATTATAGCTTCCACCAAATTGACCATGCAATAAAATCGAGCCGTCACTGTCAGGTTTGATTTCAGTGCAAGTTTTTTTGTTTTTGGAGGGGGGGGATTTCGACTGGCAACAGGAAAATAATTGTATCACGGTTGAAATATTTATTTTCATTTATGTGCATGCAATACATCAGTTACTGAGTTCGTGTTTCACAGCACTTATAGACGATTTGGTACCGGCCAGATGTTTATGCGCCACATTGGTGGTTTGGTGGGGGGGTTATCCTGGGAACCTAACACTTTAATTCCCATTTGACTGGCTTGATCTCAATTACAGACCCATTAGAATGATTGCTATAATCACCGTTCCTCTCTCTCGCCGTCCTCCACGCCTACATCATTGACAGACACACGATTCAACATCAATTCAGCACTAATAAACATCTCCGGGACAACCTTTTATCGATCATGTTTTGGTAGCCTGGGGGCCCCTTTAACATCAAGGAGCCCATGTCAGACAACAGTATAGCTACTGGGCTCCCAATGCCCTTGCAGCGTTAATTCGACTGGATCGGAACCCGAGTCGTGGATTCCCCAAACGCCCATAAATTAGCAGTGCGTTAAAGAGGAGCTGGGCTAGGACCTCACAGAAAACACACAGGTAGCACTTCACACAACGATCGGCGCTTTATGGGCTAAATGAATGCACAGATCCAGACCCATTGAAAAAAAAAAAAGCACAGCCACAGCCCAGATAGCATCGTCAAACCTCTGTAGTGTGTGTGTGCGTGCTGCTGAGAGCTTGTTTAATCTGGGTCTACAGTGAATGAAATGGAGAATAAAAAAAACCCAACAAAAACAATAGCGAGCCGAGGCGTCTCCATCGAGACAATTCTCCCAGATGTAAGTGATCGGTCCGGACACGGATTTGTCCCACGGACAGTAGAAAAAAAAACAAAAAAAACCCCCACACACATTCATTAGATTAACTCACCCGGTTTCACAGCAGCTGACACTCGCGCCACGTCCAGGTTTCCTCCATAACCATGTCCCCCCCCCCGCACCCCCACCGAGTTTTGCTATAAATCAAAAGGCTGCTGGCTGAAATATATTCCTCAGATGCCGCTATCAAACACGCGGATCTTTTACTACTCTTTCCTGCTGCTTTGCACGGTCTGTGTGCTTTGCGCATTCACGACGCCAAGGTCAGGAGCGCCAACGGTTCTAACGGAGCGCCCACCATAGAGAGCTCACTGCCAGCGCGTTGCTAGGCAACCGCCGGGATACGCCAGTGCATTAAATTCACCCCCCAACAACCGTCCAGAACCCTCATTTAGAATCCATTAAGTAAGCATCTTAACCCTGGACAGCACCCGCGTACTCGTGCTCGAAACAAATCCCATCTACCTTTAGCCTGAGAGAGGCGTGCAAGCTCAGAAAATGTCCGTTTCCAATACGTTAGATTTAATTGGAGTGAAGCTTTTAGTGCGTTGTGACAGGCGTGGGGTAGAATTAGGCTGGGGAAACCGTAAACCATCCTCCCCGTTGGCTTTGTAATACATATGAAATTAGATTCCTATAATCAACTTAACATCCTGTAGCAAAGCGTATATCATATGAATTTACCCATTAAACTTCTGCTGTCTGGTCACTATGGGGGAATTGTGTCTCAAAATGCCTTACGGTGACAGCTTGGAGACACAGGGCCCTTCCGTGTTTAACACATCAATTGGATAGGTAAAGGACTGATTGTATTAGATTTTAATTCAAGCACAGGAGTAAACAACTATATCAGGAAGAATGACAACATCCATCCATTTTCTTCCGCTTATCCAGGTCTGACATATACCATCCACACTCACATTCACACCTACGGGAAATTTAGAGTGACCAATTAACCTAACCCACAGTTTGTATGTTTTTGGACTGTGGGAGGAAGCCGGAGTACGCGGAGAGAACCCACGCAGGCACAGGGAGAACATGCAAACTCCACTGAATGACAACAGTTGGAGGAAATAAATCCAGGGCACTGTTATGAAAGTAGCCTCTCTCTTTATGAGACACCGGGAGTACCTTAAATAAAAAATCGTTAGAAAGATTGTATTGTTCTTGCACTCTGTCCTGTGGCTCTTCAGCTGCTCACAGACATTTGCTGACAGTGCAAACATTTTTCCTCCACGCATCCTTTTTTTCAATGCCCGGTGTATGTAGAGCTGAACCATTAAGGGGCTGCTGATATCTCCTGTTCGTTTCAAGCTAGTTTATGAAGGAAGGACTTAATCAAGGAAAGCGTTTCGTTGAAAAGGAATATAGATTTCGTCGTCAGTTAATTCTCATCCATGGAACAAGCTCTGTTTGATAGTGAGTTCCTAAACGTACACAGATTATGTGTGACATTCCCGTAAAGTTAGTTTTATAGGATAATGTCTTCCAGGTCACCTTACAGGTCTTATCAGCATCCTTGTGGGACGCAAAGTGTTCAACGAGCACATTTTTAAAGGAAACCATTTTAACAGAAGATACAAGATATTTGCAGTCGTTTACAGTTTTGAGCCTTATGTGCTGAATCAGCTTGATTAGGAACAAAGCTTAAAAAACAAACTTCCTTGGCTATGGGTGCACCCGGACATCCACTGTCCTTAAGTGACGATATGCAAATTGGTTTCATCTTCTTTCATTAAGATCGGGCTCACATTGAGTTGATATGACATGGGATGTCCGGTTGTTGTTCTCTAAAGGACAATTGCTTCAAAAGACATCCCAAGAGTATGTCAGACATTGTATGTTTAATTTGTGCATATTGTGTAGGTCCAGCGTGTGTAGCCAGGGATCAATCGATGACCAGCTAGAATTTTCTGTATGGAATCTTCGGACGAGTCATGCTATGTCTCTGGCTGTGGAGAGCAAAACTATATCCAGTGGTAGGTCTTGCATGGACACTGAAATTTTTGCTATTTGTAGTGTAATTACAGAAAATCTGTAAATAACCTGTGAGACTCTCAGTGTCTGTACCCTCACTTTCACTTCTGTTGGTCCCCCCTGTAAATTATATCCTCCACGTTTACCTCTTTTCATTGTTCTTTACAGAAGGGGGAAGTTTCTGCATTCCCTGACATTTCCATGTTTTAGCCACAGTGTTGTTAGTTTAAAAGTTTGGGCATTATGTTAAAATATATCTGTACAATTTATTTTTTGTAGAAGCTGAAATTGTGGGCATAACTGAGGATTTTTGTTTTTATTCACCTGTTCTCAGGCATGCTTTTCTGTAGTTTATTTTACTGTTAACATACCCCTGTTTTGTCAATATTTCCCATTGGAGAGAGAGTTAAAATTGAGGACGTTTTGTTTTTATTCCCCAGTTGTATGGGAGAAAATAAATGGAGACTGCCTACCAAGAGATTGTGTTGTGGTCCTGGTCACCCAAAAAACACAACGCAGATAACACGAGCCATCATCGATTTCTCGGGTATGATAAGAGTTCAGCGAGGCTATAGAGAGGAGGCTATGGAAAACCTAAGTGCAGATAAATTCTGACCTGACAATGTAGTCCAGTAATGAACGAAGAACCCATTATCCAAAGTGACTCAGCCAGTGTTTTTACAAGCACAGGGCACTGACTGAAACAAAAATATTTTTTTTTTTGTTTTTAAGAACAGCTTCTGCCTTGACCAGTTGGTGATCTGGGCATGACTTCTTCCGTGTACATCCAACTGGAAGGAGAGCCTAAGGCAAACACAACGAAGGTGTTGCGTATCCCATGCGACCTTGGATCTCCTCACGATCCTCCAGGAGGAGCTGGAGGATGCAGCTCAAAAGAGGGATGTCTGTGCAATACCTTGCTGCAGCCTGGATCTTGACGAATTTGCCACATTCAACATTTTTGGTGCCATATCTTGAACCTCTCACAATCTGCTGTCCATCTCTTAAAACGTTTTCTATTGTTTCATGCACTATGTTCAATAAGTGCCCACCTTTATTGGGGATTAAGTATCTTTCAAAGACATGGCTCTGCATTGTAATGCTGCCCTCCTCCTAAAAGGGGTCAGAATTGTCTTTGTTTCTTGGATTCCCTGTGGCCCCTTTCGATTCCTCTTTTCATCTGCTTTGTTCTTCAGGACCTACTGCAGTGGCTGCCAAGTGCTGAGAAGATTCAATGCTAACATGCTCATGTCTTGCACAGCATTACCACTGTTCTCAAACAACCACTTCACTGCATTCAGTGTATTTCACAAGGTTCAGGTTCCTAATGTTGTACTGGCAGCCCTTGCCTTTCAATGTACCTGTATATTTAGATATTTTTGTCATTTGCTGAGACAACTAAAGCCAGCTCCTCTCTCATTTATATCTTTAATGTTAGTGTATGGTCAGGTTATATTGATATATCTGAGAATTCAATGAATTAAATGAATCAGTCTAAATGACAGTTTGTTTTTTGAATAAACCATAAATAGATTAGATTAGATTAAACTTTAATGAACCCCAAGGGGAAAGTGGGTCATGGCAGCTGTAGAGAAGAGGATACAGTGTACTGTAGGTAAGAGCAAACAAAATATCGCCGCTGAAGACACCAGAGGAAAACAACATCAGGCATACACAGCTAGATATATGAAAATATGGTGGTTACACTGATTATAGTCTGCTGAATAGTAAGTGCTACTTATAACAAGCAACAGACAGTCCATTTGGTAAGTGCATGATTATATTTATAGATTTACAGCACAAATGTGGTATGAGCAGAACATATATCACTGCAGAGAGAGGAAAGCAAACACACAGCAATCTGCCAAAATATGCAAATGTACAATGTAAATTATTCATATACTGATAATTATACAGTTGGAGGAAACACCTTAAACCTAACATCCACTTTCAAAATCACATTACCAATTAGCATTCAAACCTGGACTTACTGACTGTCCCAGAGGGCATGCTTAGTGTGTCCTTTTGTGCAAGACTGGAAAAAATCATGCAGGAATGGTCTGTTTGTCAGACACCCCTGGGTCTCAAGGTGTGAGAGACCCAAGCAAATAATGAATCTACACTCACACCTCATCATAATAAATGCCTCTCTCTAAAATGGACTGTATTAACACCTCAAGAAACCTCCTGCAAAGGAATAAAATGGTACAATCCCCATAATGAATTTCAAATTGAAATATGGCCTATGTGAATGTTCTTATTTATCAGAACTGGCCTTTCCTTGAAGATGGCTCTTGTTTGGCTCTTGCCTAAACAAATGTCTGTCATTCTTTGTCAATATTTATTAAAATAAAAAAGGCTTTCTAATATATGAATATCATGATTTTTCAGTGTTTTAAATGAACATTGAATATATTCTGGACTCATTACATTTAAATTGTTTCAAGCACTTTTCTATTTTGATCATTTTGGTCTAAAAAAAAACCCGAGCAACAAACATATCCAAAATATTAGAATATTTCGCTGTAACTATAGGCCATATTTCTCAAAACAAAACAAAAAAGGGCACAGTATTACAATATTTCACTTTAAGAATAATTAATATACTGGGTTTTTTTCCACGATATTCAAATTTTGTAGAGATTAACTAGTGGGCTATTTCGATTACTTGATATTTTTAGCGTGTCAGTGACAGGTGTCAGCGAAAAGTTAACCTTCCACCCTTTTATCACCTAATTCTCTGCAGATGGAATGAATTTAGTTTAAAAGAAAAGCTAAGATTCTGCTTCAGTGCAGGGCCTAAACCGTCCTTGAGGGACACCAAACACTAAACTTTTAAGATAAAGGTGTCTGTGTTTCAATTAGAGCGCAACCTGAGAGGACGAACACCCTGACAGGCAAGAGTCGGGGAAAAATAACTTCCTCTTCATTTGGTTACCTTACACTTTCCCGTGATGCATTGCGCACTATGTGCGGAAAATGTATTCCATAATTCTTTTGGTTTACTATGAATACATATGAATGCATGTTTTTCGGAAGATTAACTGTTGCAAATCAGCAGGTAGCTTGTATGTAAGTGTTTGCTGACAAAAAGAGCACAAGCGCAGAGCTCCAAGCATTTCCGGGGGTTGTAAACCGTAACTAAGGTAACGACGAATGACGTGACTCGCGGGAGAATAAACGAGAAACCGTAGTATTTCCTCTTTAACATGTAAAGTTTAACTTTATGGTTCCCTAGGGATTTTAGCAGAAGATGGAGATAAATAATTTCCATGAAGGAAGACTCATTGCACCCAATGATTTTACCTCACCGGCGATTTCAAGTAAGCTTCTTCTTCTATCTGCACGTTTGGCTAATGTTTACTTCTAAGTCAATACAAAGCTGAATTCAAGATAATGCTAGCTAACGTTAGCACGCATTAGTTGCTATTAAATGCCAACGTATCTAGTTTGTATTTGTCAGCGCTGGCGTTAGCTAATAATAATATACAAGAGGTTAAATTCTTTTCGCGGTAAATATCTCTAAGGCTTAGTGTGAAAAGGCTCCAAAATGAAATGGGAAATAGCCGACACATATAATCAACTTTGTTCCAGGGCTACACCAGAAAAGGATTAACGTTAGCCATATAATGTGCTAACATAAACATTATTTTGTTATTTAGGGGATAACCAGACGGACTTGGTACCCCCATCGCATTTTGCAGTCAGTGCCCAGTTTGCTGGAACAGACAGAGGAGCTGAAATCCCAACGACAACGCAACCCACTTCCTGGGTAAACTCAGGAGTAACCTCTGCATCATTAGGGGATCCCAGTCCTCCAAATCCATGGCTTGCTCTTTCTCAGGCCCAACAGGAAATCTTTGAGCTGAGAAAAGAAAATCAGAGGCTCACGGTGTTACAAAAAGCAAGAATAAAAGGATCAGACCGTAGAGCAAGGTATGACATAATATGTTTTTATGAATAGAAATGCCTTTTTTATCTGTTAGTTGGGTGACGTGTTGGGAACACAAATAATCCCTCTTGTTCTAACAGATGTGAAGAGGAACGTGAGCAGTGGTCCACATGGGAGTCAGAGAGGCACAAGGCAGAAGCTGAGAGGTTGAAGAGGCAGGTGGAGGCCCTGAAGGACACTGCAGAGACACGCAAGGATGAGATAAGAGCCAGAGACAGCGTCGTGAACAGGTCGGAGATCTTGTTTGCTTATATTTATATTCAATCCAGTAACTGTATGATTTTGGTCAAACATTTTCTATGCATATTGTATACTTTACAAGATACATTTTAAACAAGCTCAACATGACACAACCTTTGTATGACAGACTTAACCATGAGTTGGAAGCAATGCATGAAGAGCTATGTCAAGCAAAGAGTGATCTCAGCCAAACCAGAGAGGAACTCGTTCATAACAGTGCACACAGGGAGAAAATAAGCTCACAGGTAATGCTATTTGCTGGCAAAACATTTCATCAACACTCAAGTTGTTGACCAACATCACCTGAGAGTTATTTGCATCTTTTAAATTATTTGTTTTTTAATTTTGTGTTTTTTTTTTAATTTTTTTTATTTATGGCAGTCTAAATATAACAAGTTTCAGTGTCACTAGTTTCAAAATGAGTGTTTTGTGTTTAACATTTTTTGTATCAGCTTGAAAGACTCAGGAAAGAGTCTGCTGAAGAAATTGCAAAGCTGAGGAGGGATGCAGAGAAGTGCAAGGAGGAGGTACAGGAGTATACTCTGAAGACTGAAATGTGCAGATTACAGACTGAGGAGGAGGCCAAACATCAGGCCCTTAGATTGTCAGAACAACTAGGAGAAATGCACAAGAAACAGGAGGTGGAGGTAAAATCTCTGCAAAGAAATTAAAACCAACCTAAACTTTTCACATACTGATTTTAGCGATTCGTGGCCTTGCATTCAAGAAATTATGTCAACAGGCATCTGCTCAGCTGAAGTGTCCCTAAGCAGAATGCAAAGCATGCGGCACAGTGCTTGTCTAAAACTGACCTTTTACTTTGAAGAAAGTAAAATTTTGAAGGAATAAGGGAAAGGAGTCCTTCTTATTGTGAATCAATTGGATAATGCACCACTTTGTATGTATATGTCTTATATTTTCCATTGTTTTTCTTACTTTACTTTCAGATGCAGTTATTGAATGCTTCCCACCATGCAGAGTTGGACTCAGCAAGGAAGACAAATGGTGAACTACAGGACAGACTTCAGTCAATGACCTCAGAAATGCTGCAGTTAAAAAGCTCTCTGATGGAGATAACAACTGAGAGAGATGGGATTAAAGAAAATTTAAGGTGTCACTTTCAATCTAAAACTGAAGAGAGCTATAGAGCTCAACTCTAGGGCTTTGTAGTCAAATTGACAGATTTTTTTTTGGCTGAGGGTTGTGTATGTGGTTTATTTTTCAGCCAAATGGGACAAGCTTTTGAGACACAATCGGCAACACTGCACAGCCTCAGAAACTACATCGGCCAACTTGCCCCAGAGAAAGGAGAGGAGCGCTTAAATGATACTGTTGAGGTGAAGGCAATACAAACAGTATTGATTTCAGTCAGTCTACTGTAAAGTAATTCAATGGGGGGAACTTGAAATGTTGGCCACTCTAGTAGGTAAAAGAGAAAAAAAAAGGGGAACAAATGGACAAACCAGATATTCATTGATTCCTTTACTTGATTTGTTTAAACATTATTGTAGAGACTGAACAAAGAGAAGGCAGCTCTTCAGATGACTGCAGAGCTTTTGACTGTCAGGCTGAACTCTGTGAATGAGATACTCATCCTTCAAGAAGAGAAAATGGTGAAGAAGGTGAGTATTTTTTTCATCATAGCAGCAGTGAATGAGCTTGTGCATTTAACACAGAATCAGCAGTGGCATTGCAGCTTGCAAGTCCAGCCATAGCTTTCTATGTAGACCAAGCATCTACTGTAATCTGTTGTTGTTTTGAGGTTTTCAAGTTTTCAACCTCAGTTATAGGCCAAAAGTCTAAAAGAAGCTGGGTAATGTTGGGATGCATCTCATAGATCTTAAAGCCATACAGATCATAGTGTGTAAGCATGATGATGGAACAACTCTGACTTGAGGTATTCTATCAAAATGTTGTGTTTATACAGTTTGAGTGTTTAAAAACTTTTAAAGTGCATTTTTGTTGGAAAAAGTGTTCTAGAATGTTGCTTGCTAATGGTCACAAAATGTGTAGTCTTTAGTTTTTGGTGGAGATTAAAATGAGAGCAGGCTGTTTTAAGAACTCTTGCCTCATAATGAGTTAATGTAGCTCGAAGATGAAAGGAAAAAGCACTTATCATTTTGTAAAGTGTTAGCATGTTGTAGAAATTTAATTTTTTAGAAAGAAATACCCACCTCATATTTAAATATATCTAAAATGTGTGTGTGTGTGTGTGTGTGTGTGTGTGTGTGTGTGTGTGTGTATTTACCATGTATGTGTATAAGACCTCAACAGACCCACTTGGGAATAATGAATCTGGAGGCCTTCAAGTCCTTCATCTCTGGAGAGAGAAAGTGTTCAAGTTATGTGTCCAGCTTCGCTTAAAGGACATTGAACTAAGAGAAGAGAAGAATAAATTCCTTTCAGAAGTATAAAAACCGTCCTCTCTTTGTATACCACAATGCAATCATCCCCAGAGTGTTGAAAAGTAGGGTCTCTGTTTAAGGTCAGATCCATGGAGCAGCATCTCCAGAAAGAGCAGCATCGGGCTTGTGTGCTCCAACACAGTCTAGATGACAGGATAGCTGAGCTGGACCTGGAGAGAGTGGAAAAGGAGGTTAGTACTTGAGCAAGTGAGGCGATTTACGTGTTTGTCTACACATTTGAGGATGCACAATAAATCAGAGGTTGGAAAATGATAAACACTGATATGTTTGTACCAAAGCACAGAATGCTGACTATATTAAAACTTTGCCAGGTCACAGTAGCAGTCGTGATTTTAATAACAGCAGCTGGGCACACAGGCATTCGCAATACTGATCATCACAGTAGATATTTTTTTGCTTTATTTTGTGGATGTTTGTTTTTCTTCGCAGACATTGAAACAGGGCTTGGTCCAGGCTCAAAGGGAGAACTCACAGCTAAAATCACAGAAGCAAAAATCAGAAAATGAACTTCAAACCCTTAGAGAAGCAGTGCACAGGTAAAATAAATGTATCTGAATAAAACTAGAAGATTAGCTACTAAATTAGAAAAATGGGAGTAAAATGATTGTTCGTATCCAGTGTCTCATTTGTTTGATTGCACTTAATGCTGTATTTTCCCATTTTGGTTGTGCCTCAGGTTCAGTCTGGCTTTTGACAACAGGATGGCAGAAGTGGATGCAGCTCAAACGAGGCTTAACACTTTAACTCAGAGGCTCACTTTCGCTAAAGGACGAGTGGAGACGATCCAAGGTATGATTATAGTGGAGCCTGATGTGCTGATTTTGGTACTTCAGTTTAACTAGCATATGCCAGATGAGTGAAGTCCATCAAAATGTTTCTGTTTTTTTAGGTTTGATTATGAGAAAAGTTGCTCTGCGGAAAATTCAGCAGGCCAGTAAACAGACAGAGCAGATCACAGACAGGTATGAGGTCACATATTCACACATGACAATCACCTTGCAATAAAACTCAATTTAACTATCTCATAAATAGCTGCATGTTGACAGATGGATTTAAAATGTATGATTTACGTTATAAACTAGCTATTTGACTTAGATGTGGAATATGGGTTCATTTTGAATCATTTGAAGACAAAGCATTAAATTTTCTATCTGGAAAAGTATCAAATGGAAAATGGAGGTATTTTCTCGAAATGGAAAATGTGCAGGCACCCTGTTTATACTCAAATTTTTGAAATTGTGTATGCTTGGGAAGATGTTTTGGAGTCAGATGTCACATCATGCCTGTGTCTGAGCCTGTTTACATTCAGTATTAACATCTGTCCTGGGTGATTTGATCACAAGTGGACAGCTCTGAGTCCGTCAATTCCCGCCTGGCATTAACATGCGTCTCCACCTGAGTGTCGAATGACCACTTGAGATAGAATCTCACTTCTCTGCTCTGTATGCAAATAACACGTGCATCACAGGGGCAAACAAACACTGAGGTTTGTACATAAAAAATTTGCTGTACACAGTGTTTCAGAAAGTGTCTCCCAATGCAACAACTCAAATAGGATTATTTAAGGGGACATTTTTACTGTCAGTGTCATTTGATGTCTGTTAAATGCTGACAGGTAAGACACGTGCAGCAGCAGATGGCCTTGGACGGCGATGCCTTGAAAAAGTCACGCTGTGTACAAAAAAAGAAACTTTTTAATGTACCGCATTTGAGGCTAAGTTTGAAGGCACGGGCGATTCAGAAATTGCAGTAGACATTTTGCAAGGTTTACTAAGTTTCTCTATACTATACTCTATACTACCATCTACTCCCAGAATTGCACAGTTTTAAATGGAGTCTGGAAATGTAGCGGCTATTAGTTGAGATTAAAAAGTTTGTTCACAATTATCTGGCGCTTACCTAAGCAGGTAAGATAGTCCAAACACTTTCTTTGCGTCAGAGTGAACCAAAACAAGTATTCAGTTGTTGTTTTGGTGTTGAACATATCCACGTTCAGACAGTCAGCTGGAAGAGGTCCATTTTACCTAAACCTTTTATATACATTTTGAAAGTAAGTCAACCATCTCTTTATCAATGCTGTAAATAGCAAATCTTAAAAATGAAGGTTCAAAGCTCCGATCAACACAACATATTTTCTTATTCTTAGATTATAGACTATTATAGACTGTCTGCCTCTTCAACAATATAATATTGATTGCACTTGTTTTGTGGTGCTCAAAGTGCCGATAAAATACATTAAAAGAATATAGACAGAAAACTGTACAGTATCTCTAGAACTGTAGAGTGTCTTCCAAATGAGGTTTCATTGTTTTTATGCGGTGACAATAAATATCTATCTACTGATTTACCAAAGCTGCGTATAACTTAAGATTTGTTAATTTTGGATATAGAACTGGATGATATAGTTGAAATCAGTACTGCATTTTTAAGATTGTTAATGTTCAACTGTACGTACCTATCACAATAAGACAACTCAATACAAAATCAGTTTAATCTGCAATTATATTATCCAGATAAATTTGTTATTTCTAAGGTTTTTGCCCTGTTTAGAGTTTGTTATGCACTGGGCGGTTGCCTTTTTACCTCTCGGTTCCTTCATTTCTTCTGCTGTCTTGTCTGTGTTGCCTTGCAGCATCACAAGCCTCCAAACAGAGATAAGTTTGGTGCGTGACGAGAGAGACAAGCTCACACAGGAGCTCAAAAGAACCCCAGAGCTCATCGATAAATCTCTGGCTAATCTGAAAGAACAGTGTGAGCACCTTTATAACTCACCACACCTTATTATCGCACATTATCTATCTATTTGTTGGGTTTCCATGTTTGCCAAAGTATTTGTTGCGGTTTAACTTTATATGTCCTCAGACGAGAGCAAACTGAGGCGGTATCAGCAGGAGCTGGAGCAGAGCTGGGTGGAGGTCCGTCAGGCTGAGGCTGGCAGAGAGGCGGCTGAGCAGAGCCTGCAGCAGATCCAGGCCCAGCTGGAGGAAAGCAAAATCAAGCTGGAAGAACTCTCCTCTGAGCTGCTCAGCCAGCAGAAGCACAGCGAGTGTGGTGAGGCAGCGGTTGTGGCACGACTCTTTTTCAACCTTGACTTATTCAGGGAAAGCAGATTTGTCCTCTTTTTTTTCAGCGATGCCCTTCATCACAGTCTCCACATATTCACACCTGACCACTCGTGTGTGCTTGGTAGCTTCTCTGGAACAGTTGGAGATGAAGTGCTGAAGAGAACCATGACTGTTTAGGGAGAGTCATTGAGTTTCACTAATATGTTATGTTTTGTTTTGTTTTGTTTTGTTTTCTCACTTGCTTCAAAGATTAAATCTCGGATATTTAGGAAACGTCTTAGCTTCAATTTTGCATTAAATATTAGGGCCATGATTTTTCAAATTAGCCTCTCATATCAGCACTGAAACATTTCTTGCTGTAATGATTTAACTCTATTTTGTCTCCCACCTCCACCTTAGGGAAATAGCTGACTCTTGAGCTTCTAAACAGTCCAATATTTTCACTAGCTACTCGCCAACTGTGTCAGTCTGCCATTTGGTGCTGGGCAAGTAGCATGCAGGCGACAGTTTAGAGCTTTTTTTTTTTGTCTTAAAACAGCTTCCTCCTGCAGACGAAAATGCTGCAAAAATCTGAGAGTGAACACCCTTTTACACATGTATTTCTATTGCATTGTTAGATTTAGTTTCCCTTAATCGGCCAGGTCCACATTGCTTCTCTGCCTTTACTGAAACCATAGATAGCCAAAGTTTTGTTTCAACCCCCTCGTGATCAATGAACAGCTTGCTATGTTGCTACCATGGTTGCATCTCTCAAATTGATTTAACCAGCTCCTTGTGTACGGAGGCCTTTCTCTCTATGAAATTTTCACCGCCGCCTGCGTGCTACTTGCCCGCTCTATGAACAGAGTGATCAATGAACACCTTACTATGTTGCTACTGTGGTTGCATCTTCATTGATAACTCTCAAATTGATTTAACCGGTACCTTGTGTATGGGGGCCTTGCTCTCTATGAAATTTTTGCTTATAGATGCAATAAAATCCTGTTCATCTCCTGTGGTACACGTACTACATTAGACTACTACTACCTTGATTTTCATTGCATGTGTGATGTATCTCGTTGTTTCCTCTCAGCCCTGCAGGAGAGAGTGTCTGAGATTGAGGGCTGCTGTGCTGAGAAGCTGAGAGAGATGGAGGTTCAAGTCAATACTGCTAAGAGAGAGCACACCAAAGCAGGTACTGGGATTAGCACCATGCTACCTCAGCAGATTAACTCAGCCTGCTGAAGTTATATCTTTAATGCTGAGATCTAATATGATTGCAATTGTTTACGCAGTCTCTATTGTCCCATGCAGTTATGATTTTGCGGCACTTTGAAAGAGAGGCAGCCAGGAAACGAGATGAGATGAGAGAACATTTGGAGAACGAACACGCAAAGTCGGAAGTCCAGGATAAACAACTGAAGGACATGGAGAAAGACAAAAACCCTCTGCTGGTAAGACTTAAAGCAAAAGTCAGGTGTGAAAAATTATGTTTCTGTCTTCATTTCTCTTGACCTCAATCTGTTGCAGGCCTCGGCTGGTGTGGGAGGGCTGCTGAGTGTGCACACCAGAGCTCATACAGCAACTTATTCTGCTGCTCCTCAACAGAAGAATTCACAGAGGAGTCCTCACGAGGGAGCAGAAGTCCAACACGCAGCACAGGGTGAGCAGTGTCTTAATGAGTCAGGTGCTCAATTTAAGTGCTAACATTTACATCGGCATGGCTGATCTTACCCACGGCCTGTCTGTATTCTGCCAGGGAGACTGCTGTCAGTTCTGGAGGAGCTCCGCTCTCTCAGTGTGGCAGTGGTAAACAGCTCTGAGGACTCTGCGGAGGAGGAAGAGGAGGACAAAATGACGGCACAGAGCTGTTCACAGGCAGTCCACACCTGATACCTGATGATGATTCACTGGAACCAGTGAGCTAAAAATTTAATTTGTACAGAAGGTGGGAAGTGTGGGTACTTCAGGAGCAAAAAATGAATAAATAGAACAAACCAGCCAGGGGAAAGAATTAGCTCGAGTCAAACATCAGAAAGCCCAAACATTTCATAATGCTACACCACTGGATGCTTAAAGCTATCTAGTGAAGACATTACTTGTCTTTACAAATATTTGTCAAATCTACTCAAACACTCTACAAATACAGTAAAGTGGCGATAAGGGTTTAGATGCTTTTGTGATTATACAGAAACTCTGTTTCAGAATAATCTGTTTTTTAATGCTCTTGGTTGGACCGAATCTCTTCACCTGTAAGACACTACTATTATTTTTTTCTACTTATTTAATCTGTCTGAGAATAGTTTGATTTTTGCAGATTGAATCAATAAAATTCTTTAGAGCTTAACATTAGACTCAAACTTGGTCAAAACAATTGTTATATTTTGCAGTTTTTTATACTGCTTACATATTTATTTATTTGTTTATTTTTTACAACAGGTCCGTGAAGGTTCTCAGTCATCCAGGTCATCTTGATCTCGGAGTGTTTAGTAGGAAACAACTGGACTTCTTATCTTGTTTGAAGACGTTTCGCCTCTCATCCGAAAGGCTTCTTCAGTTCTGAGGTTCAGTGTGGGAAACCCAGGTATTTAACCCTGAGTGGGTAGAGACAATCACCAATCACCAAAGACTAACAGCCTCTTTGTTGGTGAGACAAAGAGGCTGTTAGTCTCATAACACGTCCTCTTTGTTGGTGATTGTCTCACCAACAAAGAGGCTGTTAGTCTTTGGTGATTGGTGATTGTCTCTACCCACTCAGGGTTAAATACCTGGGTTTCCCACACTGAACCTCAGAACTGAAGAAGCCTTTCGGATGAGAGGCGAAACGTCTTCAAACAAGATAAGAAGTCCAGTTGTTTCCTACTAAACACTCCGAGATTTTTACAACAGATAAAATACTTTATTTAAAATAAATTAATAAATGGCAAATATATCAGTACATTTTGTCTGCCAAATAATAAAAATACATCTGGCATAGTGTTCAGCATGTTAATGTGAATAAAAATCTTTTCCCTTTTATTTGGGACTACAAGTTTAAGTGATTATCTGATTTGTTGTTATACAGAAACGTTTGTCTTCTCTTTCAATATGACCTAATAAAGTATTTTTATTACAATTCTGTGGTTTTATTTTGGGCTTGTGTCCATAAACATTCAATTTTTAGGTAACTTTGTCACTCTAAATTGCCCCGTATGGGTGTTTGCATAGTTGTTTGTCTCTGCACTGTATGTCAGCCCAGTGATGAACTGCCGATCTGTCCAGGGTTCCTTTGCCCAAATGATGCTGGGATAGGCCCCAGCCCCCCCGTGACCCTGTATGGGATAAACAGTGAAAATGGATGGATGGATATTGATGACGAAATTCATGATTTGATTTGAAATGTAAACAAATCTTAGGAACTTTTCTTTTCTCTTTTTTATTATTTCTTCCCTATTAAAGTATTTTGTCTTAATAGCGCTACTTTATTGAAATGTTTATTTTGTTCTGTTAGTTTGTTTTCATCTTTTTGGTCTAATACTATAAATACTATATGAATATAATCTAAATACAATTAAAAAAAATACAACAAAAAAACCCTAAAACTAATCATGTAGATGTGAAGGGAGACGCCCCATAAGCCACTCAGGGTTTCTGGTCTTCCTTGCACATGTCATTTATGATGGATTATGGGTCCTATGCATGAATTATTATTTGCAGTTGCTAAATAAAGGAAAGGAAAAAAAATTAATTTACCAAATCTCTTACTTCTTACTTCTTTGAACTGTAAAACATTAAATTATGCTGATGCTTTACTATTGCGTACAGATATGATTTTGACCAATATCTCACTTTTGGGAGGTTTGTTGTTGTTGTTTGTTGTCCCTGCACATGTAAATCATTTATGCAGTTCTTTTGATTATAAGTCATTGTTTCTGTGTTGAACTACATGATATTTAATGGTATCAGAGTATCACGATAGACATTTTTAAATACATTATGATTTGTTTGAAGCTTCACAATATGAGTATTGGAGTTCACGTTGTATTATCTCACCCATAATTCACAATGTTTCTCATTTAGTTGTTTTAAAATAAAATGTAATTTTAGCAACGAGAATATAAATAATGAAATAAAAATACAGAGGAGTCACGTCTTTAGTGAAGAATATGTAATTTTTATTGATAAAGTATTTATGTGATTGGGGCATACATGGTAACAACTGGAAACACCTCTCTGATTTCCTATTAAAAAAGTCAATACTTTCCATTTGAAGTTCCCTTTGTAAAGGTCAATTTTGAAATGACATTGCAACGGTACGATGGATGATAATAAACATTGCGATGAACCAGATAATTGCGCTATTTGTCATGTTGTCATGAGTGTAAATAATAAATGTTGCAGGAGCTGGAAGTTTCAAACCTCTAGGTAAAAGAGGCTCATGGAGAACTGAGGGAAAGCTGAGTGAAAATATTAATAAAGTCTGGACTTTATTATTGGAGATCAAATATAATTTGCAGGAACACACTCATAGCTGGAGAGGCAATTCATCATGGCAGGGAGAGGAAGAATGTATCATATTACATTAAAAAAAAGATTATTATTGGATTTCAGCAATGTACTTGGTCTTACATGGGGTGTATTAAAGTTTGCACAAAGCATGCAATACATAAATATCATTTAGTACAAAAATCAAATTCATTGACTACACAGTAAAATGTGTATTGAATAAACTTAAATGCATCTTGATAAGTCAATTAAAACGACTGTGCTCCAAAACGGTTCAACATTTCATCTTTTACCAGAGGCCTATTTTTGCAACACGCTTGAAAACGCATTCATAGCAGAAGTAGTATCATGAATATCTCACTGATATTAATAACTATAATCCATCATGGTAAGTAAACTCACTGGGAGAAACCCAAATCATACATTTATGTGCAATTTAAAACCAGCAGAGGGCGATGTTGTCAAAGGTGAGAGCTGCACACACTCTGCATGGCAGGATCTTCAGTTTACAAATGAAGTGAAGGACCTACATTATGACTTTATTGAAGCCAGCACTGAAGAATATACTTCATATAAGATTTACATTTTTTTTTTTAATTATTGTGCCTTTAAATACCGAGAGAAAGAGGGTGGATATGTGCACATGTAATGAAAAGTGACTATGTATCAGTATGTGCAACTTGCAGAAAAGCATTTATACACCCCAAATGCTTCAGCAGTGTGGAGCGAATAGCACAGTAGCGCTGGAGTAAAAAATGTGTGTTGTACTAGAATGAACTTGCGTCAGGCAATGAGTGTAAATCAATAGTGTTTATTTATTTAAATATATCATTAATTTCATATCACATTATAATGTTGCAATGTAAATGTATATGCTTATGTACGAACCCACTTCCTTCTGAGGCTGATACTGTGCTGTCAGAGTGCAGCGTGTCAAGTCAGAGGATCTGCTGTCCTCGGCCCTGCCTGTCAGCAGGTGTCAAACCTCGGTCTCAGACTTCTTTTTCTGGTGGAAATGATTTCCCAGACCTGCAGGTTCTCTCCTGTTTTTTTTTTCACTCAATGATATTGGTTTGTTTTCAAGAAATGATTAATGGCCTTATTAATGCCAAATGGTGTGACAGATGTTTATGATACAACAACACATATTCATGCAAATAAGTTGGAGTTTAAAAAGAAATAGTGCTTTGATGTTGTATAACACATTGGGAAATGTTTACCAGAGGGGTCTGTGCAACGCCTCCTTGTTGAGATGACCTGCTTTCTACTCTGTCAGGTGTTCATTCTGTGCTCTTCAATGTGTCTCAAAAACCCAACCTTTTTTGGAATTGCTGACCGGGCAAAGTCAAAATTAACATCACATGTGTAAAAAGTTTAGTCTGTGCCTGTGAATCCTCTAACCCTTTAGCTAATGTCCCCACAGCTGGGCCCTCTTGGACCAGTCCTCGTTCAATTTGTTCAAAATCCCTGTTTAATTTTAAACACTGTATATTCTCTCAAGGACGTTAGCTTACTTAATATGCTGTTTGGAATAACGTAACATTCTGTCCTCACTGTAAAAATGAACCACTTACTTTAATTTCAAAAAGTTTGCGTCCAAGCAGCCTGGAAATTAACTATATAAAATCAAAACAAAGACTTTGTTATTACAGTAACGTTGTTTCTTTCTCCTAACCTTTTCTATTTTATTTTCTGAAATGTGCACTTCAGGAAACAAATTCCTCTGCATAAATTCATCCCATCTTAAATCGCCGGTTGATGACAACATTTTAGATTCATTTTCAAAACAAACATGTCAAACAGCTGCATGGGCTCACGTGGCCTCTGCAGCATGTTTCTCCGAGGCCGGGCGGCCGGAGCAAACTTGAAGTGATGGTTGATGTGATCCAGTGAGTCAGGGGTGTTGACCAGCAGTGCTGTAGTGTAGCCTGGGGGATGGTTGTGGTGGCAGGCCAGCTACAGGGCAGAGCAGCAGCCAATGGAGGACCAGCATGAGGACAGGCAGCCAAGTAACCCTGCGATGCGCAGCTTTGTTTGGGGGGTTCGTAGCAGACTGAATGTCCCGTCTTTAAACCACAGCCATGCTTTATGCTGTCCTCTGGCAGTTGTAGCTGAGGCAGAATTTCCTTAAATGACTGAGAGCA